>JAVSCE010018190.1:0-85372 GCA_032199065.1 Smutsia gigantea | reverse complement strand
GCTTTTTTGGAAGGTGGACATGAAAAGGTATACTTTCATCCAATGACCAATGCTGCAACCATGGGATTGAGCCCTGAAGACTTTCTCACATTTGTGAAGAAGACAGGACATGACCCCATCATACTAAATTTTGATATAAACAACAAATTAGGCTAATGTTTTGAACACCTTTATTTCTGAAAGATGTTTTTGTAATTAATAAAAAGCATTAAAAATGATAAAATATTTAGCACCTCGGTTTGATGACTACCTGTTATTTTAGGAATTTTTCATCTTCAGGGAATTAAGTTTAAAAGGATATATTGAGGTAGTTTTACCTCAGATTCCAGGGCCCTATACCCCATGACAATTACTCATTACGGCAATGCCTTCAACAATTAAGAATAAATTAACATCAAAGCTAAGATTGTTAACAAAGGTTAACTGTCATATCTTCTTCAGGGTGTTTATTGTACTTGAAGAGTAAGATGAAAAACATACATAAAATTATACATACAGGGAAAAAAATCAAAAGGAATATAGCAATATATTAAATTGTTGATAGTCATTATTTGCACGGAATGAGAATTAAGGTATAAGAAACTCCCCATCAATTAATTAAAACAAACATGGGGGCAAGGGCAAAAACTTCCCATTACTGGGTATTTGTTTTTAAATCAGTGATTTTGTTTTTCATTGAAATAATAAGCTACCTTTATAAAGTATATTTTTAGAAAATTTTAACCTAGAAAAATTACTCAGTGGAAAATGTGATAATCATTACACTGATGAAATTACATTTTAAACAGCAGAGGAATATCCATTGGAAACAGATCATTAATGGTTGGTTTTGTCTTTATGTTAGAAATGTGAACATGCTTGAACAAGTTTCTTCTGCTCTCTAAGCTATATTAAATTTTACTTATCCCCTTTCAAATGCCATCTGAAACAGTATAAGACCCAGGATTATGCATTGTCAGTTGTCATGTGGAAACTGGTTCAAAAATAGAGGAAAATTGACATGTTTTTTCACCTTATTACTTAAATTCAAACAAAGCCCTTCATTAGCTGAGGATGTGACATAACTAGACAACAAAAATAGTATAGATATTTCAGGAAAATGTTCACATTTTTCTCTAGTACAATTACATAGACTATTTGTTAGATAACCTTATTTTCCTAAATTTGATCACAAAAATATAATTTTTATTTGGTAGAGATAGTGTACTTAATTTGTACCATTTGTGTTACCAGAAGGCAAAATAAAAGTAAAAACTTGTCATTTCTTGATGTATATGATTAGAAACTATAAGTCTACCCATAGCAGAATTTTTATAAAATACAGGATGGATTTAAGAGATGGGGAGTTAGAAATATATTCCATAAATGATAACCTTATTCTGAGGTGCCATGTTAGTTTTTAACCTACTCTGTACTTAAAGAAAAATTTTAGGTTACTTTGCAAATATTATGAAAGCTTAGTGAACAGAATTAAAGACGTAAACTGTTCTAACTGCCTCCCCACCTTATGGTGAAAACAGGCCCAGAAAGACTGACACAAGGCTGGTTGCTATCTCTTAACATTCTGCCTTCTAAAGTTTATAAATGAAATGAGATTGTTTTGTACAACCCATTATTGTATTTAAACCTATTTTGGGATTGACAGTACTGACAGACTCTCTTCCAAAACCTCCAAAACTCATCCCAAAATGATTAGGACAGAATCATCTAAACAAGATTATGGGTTGTGTCTGAAAATAGGTTTTCCAGGGCAAAGGAAAAGGTAATAGTAATAGTTGGCTAAAATTACAATTTTTAAACGATTACTAACCACTTGTTATAAAAATCACCATTTTGTTTTATTAGTTGATAAATCAATGTTAAACCAACTTAATTATTTTTAGGAGTAATAAAGACTAAGATGAAAATGACTTTAAAAAGATCAACCAAACGATGGTATCTTGTTATGAACTGAATTTCTGTGGCTGTTAACTAGGTATTGCCAAATAATAACATTTTGCCATTCAATGCCAAATCCCCTCATAGCATAAGTTTTAAAGGAAATGTTACAGCTTTTGTTATTACTTGATTTGGTGTTTAATAACAGTTATAAGTACAGTGGAAAACACAGAAAGAGAGAACCCTTAATAGAAAAGAAAAAAATTTTAAGTCAGGTTTTGCTAAAGGGTGTTGTAAGTGCAACTTGATCCATAAGCATTCCTTTTAAGGCATTTTCATTTGTCCAAATATCTCAATGTACATCAAGGTTTATATTATAATATGGGCTCCTTTTGTGTTCATTCAAGGCTTAAAGAAAAAAGTACATCACAGGACTAATTGTAGCATAGAAAAAACACAAAAACTCACCACTTTTCTCATAAAAAGTAACTAAAATACATTAGTCATTAGCATACATTATTACTCATTGTAATTCCAGATTTGGTACAGTATCTTTTTCACTTCCTGACAAACTGTTAAGACACTGCAGGCTGTAATACTTCCTTTGTGAAGTGGCTGCAATTCTGTAATATGCAGTGATTTTTAAATAGGCTCTTAGCATGCCTTGCATGAAAGGTGCTATGTACAAACCTGTTTTATGAACTCTTTGGTAACCATCAGTTCAAAAACTTGGACCAAAAAACATTTCCACATGGCCAGGTATGAAGCATTTTATTGGTCCTCTGGGCCAAAGCTATTACCCTGTATATTAAATTCTTCAGTTTCCTTGGGGGTTTAGGTGTGATATAGAATAGTCAGATAATTAAAAGCATGACAGTCCCCAGTCAGGAAAGCAGCCCCAGTTAGTTTCTAGTTGGCTATACTATTTTGTCTGATAGGAGTAGTACATCCAAGGGAAAAGAGTGACTTCCTCCTAAGCTTGCTTCTGAAGGTATCTTATGGAGAATAAGTAAAATATTTATGTGGTTATTAGTCCTGCCCTTAGGCATTTTCCACTTGAAGCAATAATGTGCTGCTTAGGTCAGCAGGGTCTTTATTTTAGGATATTAATGCCCCAGAGAGGTCAAGCTGTGATACCATTCACCCTCACTGGGCCATCTCCTACTCATTAAATTTCAACTCAGTCATCCTGGGATATGTCCTAGTTGTGCAAATTAGGTGCCAGTAAATAGAAATCTAAGTTACCCACTTACTGCATTTAGCTAAACCATGATTTCTATATCTACTTTCAATTTGTCCACCTAAAAATGAATTTACATCTTTTACATGCAAGTGTCTCTAGACTGCCATGATGCCCATTATCAATATGACACTTGAATCTAGGGAGTCATGATGGAGAGAGAGGTTTCAAAGTCTAGAAAACAAGTTTCAAATATGTCTGTTGTGCAATACTTCTAGTTTAGTAAGAACTATTTATATTTAATTTACATAGCACCTTTCAGCCAAGAGTTTAAAAGTGATTTAAGTTTACAGCAGTTTTTGGTGGCAAATCTCAGTTAATGGTGGCATTAAGTCCAAGTTCTCTTTCACTTCAGTCTCTGGTCAACTGTAAATGCTCTTTCTTTTCATTAATGGTCTTTCTAAAAGGAGACTGTGAACACAACATAATGGTCAGGGGAAGGGGAGAGAGAAAGAGGAAAGAGGAAAGAATGGAGTAGGAGAGACATATTTCTCATGGCAACTAGGTTAGTGATGAAACACATAGTTCATAAACCACTCACTTTGGAATATGGAATTATTCCAAAAAGATTTTTAGAGCTGGTAATGAGAGCCTAAGAAGTATATTGGTAAAATAAAAATGTCAATATTTTTCTCATTTCAAATGTTTAAGATTATTCTGATATTTACATTAAATGAGTTTACATTAATAAGTTTCAATGCGTTTTTTGCTTTCATAAGAAAATAAAACTGACACAAAATTGGAACTACAAAAAAAAAAAATCGATGTTTCCCTGGGTTAACTAAATCTACTTTTTGTGCTTCCTTCAAATGTTTAAGGTAACAAATGCATACAAATATTTCAAAAGTACTAATAACAGTTATTAACTTTAATATTATAAAGGACAAAAACAAAAATTCTTATTAATAAGTGATAACCTTAATAATAAATGAGTTCCTGGCAAAATTCAGATCATAGTAAATATTTACATTATTTTTGCCATAAGAAAACTTCTTAAGCAACAGTCAGCTCTCAAGTTAAAACACACACACACACACACACACACACACACACAAAATCTAATACTAAAGAAGGGAAATGAGCTAAAACACAGCAGCTTTATGTGTTCTTGGGAATACCTTTTGCTGCAAAACAACTAAAAAAGTTTAATAGAAACACTAATTACCTTCAATCTATGTGTGAATGCTTAGTGTTGCTTAGTGGGAAATACAGGAAGATTATTATTACTGTAAATTTTTATAACTCCTATCTCACTATGGGTTTTTTAGATTTGTCATATAAACAGTTTCTTTTGCAGTGCATCAAAATAATTGGTTTAAAAAAAATACCAACACATGCAGTCTGCTAACCAAATAAGCCTCTGACATGCCAAAACAATGTTCTCTGCATCTTAATAGATAGTACATTCCACAATATACTACAGCATTTAATGTAGATTTACAAAACTCAATATAAATGACTAGATTTTGGCTAATACTTAGCAGAAGCACTGAGCAAACATGGATAAACAAATGATGAAAGAAGTAGATTATTCTTGGAGAACTTCTTGAAACCTTAAAACACTTGGTCCTTAGCGAGAGAACATCCTTTATTCAGTAGATGTTAACAGTACAATGTATAGTAAGTCCTAAAACCTTCTAATATTTTTGGCAGTTGGCTCCAGTAGTGCTCCTTGATTCAAGGAAGGAATGAAGGTTTCTATTTCTTGCCTGCTCTAGTCACGAAGGATTGTTTAAAGTCTCCTTAAAGATTTTTAAAAATGATTCCTATAGTTGGGTGTCTTGTTACTTCAGAAATAAAGGCTTCATACTGAGAAACTGAAGGACACTTTTCTCTCTGTATTTAGTTGGAAGGTAGAAAGAAGAAAGAAAATATAAGAAAAGCTTGAAGATAAGAGAGATAAAATACAGAGCAGCTACTGTAAGAACAGCATGCACCAGATATTTCTATAGGAATGAAAGTGACAGTAAGAGACAATTTTTCTTTGGCTCTTCCTAGAAAAGTCATTTAGTTTATTCTCAGTTATCAACAACATTGTGGGGAAGTTGTATTCCTACCACAAAAAAAAGACTTCAAACTAAAAATTCCTAAAACATTATTCACTCATAAAAATCAAATTTATACTGAGGAAAAAATGGTTTTTTAAAGGTTTGTTTCCTACACTGATAGGCAAAAACTTGCGGCAATTAACGAATCTTGTTTTACTAGTAAGTAGGGCAGAAAGTCACAGATTAAGCAAGCAATATTTACATCTGTTAATGCAATGTGCACTTGTTCTTATACTTAACACGGTTAGTTTGTATAAATGAGACTAATCTCATTTACATTTTAAGCAAGAAACTCACCACTTGGCCCACATGTCATGTAGTGGGTAATAGAATTAGGAGCTTTGTTGCTCCCTAGACCTGCTTTTTGAATTTCTGCTTTCTTGTACTTTGTCCACATCTGCAGGAGAAAAGCATTTCATGTTATTTAATCAAAGGTTAAACAGAATACAATTCATGAAGATAAGAACTAAAGAGCTCTCACTGATTAGGGCACAGAGAAGGATATCTAACTTTGGGAAGTTTGTTAATCCAAAAGACATCTCATTACTTAAAAGCTAAGATAATATACCCTCTTAGAGTGAGATAAGTTCACTTATACTATGTTTATTTACTAAATGGTCTCATATGGTTTTAAAGTAAAAAATAATCCTTCATGCAGCAACAGAAACATCCACAGTGAAATAATTGTATTATCTACTAAAAAAAACAGGTCTTAAGGCATATTTTACAGGCAAATAATATGCCCACTTAGGTGTGTATAGCTGAAATTGCTTTGGTCAAAAGGGACCCAATGCCTAATACAAGTTTACAATGTCACACGAATAATAAGGGTACAATTTCTATAAACCTAGGCCAAGTGTATGAAAGCTTTATATATATGAAACCTAGGCCAAGTATATGAAAGTTTAATATAAAATTAGGGGACTAAATCTCCAAATAGTTTTTCAAATAATACTTTGTGAAGAAGGTTTAGGGTATTTATGGAGATGTTTTAGAGGAAAAATATCTGTGCAGCTGCTCAGTTGAGTTAGAATTGCTACACTTTTATCATTTAAGAAGAAAAAATTGCATTTCTGTAAGATCTTATTTATAGAGAGCATTATGTTGATTTTTTGAAGTTTAGGAAACATTGCCTTTATGTGATTTCTAAGGTTTTTACCATTGCTAAAAATTTTATTTGAAGTGCTATGAAGAAACATAGGTAAGAACCTAATTTTTGGAAGAATTTTATGACTCCACAGCTAGTGGTACTTTCTGGAGGAAGTCTAGCCTGTTTTCTCAGACAATCCTCAAGACACATGGACATGGTATATACCGGTCTTACATGCAGTGTGTATGGTCTTTTTGAAAGCACACTGTATATATAACTATAGCCATTTGGATTGGAAGTAACTACTTTCCTATAAGTCTAACTTTATAAAATAATCGCATAGTTTTTAATATAATAGCACATGATCTCTCAATATGTTTTGCATAAATAAGTTTAATATTTTAAGTTTAATGTATGGCTACATTTACAGTATCTAAAAAGCTGAAATGGTTGTGAAATAATCTGACTCTATGTGGAAAAGAAATACATTAATTATTACATTTGTATCATATATGGTCCTCATCTAATCTCACCTACATTTACCATTTAGCTTTATTATTAGGTTATAAAGAAAGAAAAGGAATACCAAAACATTTGAAAGGTTAAGATTGGCTGTGAAACAACTGACAATAAAACAGACTGAATACTCAAGTAGAAAATAGGTGGTACTAGAAAATAGAAATATGAAAAATTTCTGATTTTGTTTATTTGATCACCTGCACTACCATTTTTAGTAATAACTAGTTATGAGAAAAGGAGTGTAGTCAAAGATATAAATGGAAGGGGCTTAGCCCCTGAATTAATCTTTTGTTAAGTACAAGAGGATGGCTTAATTTGCAAAGGATACAAATTTCATTAAGCAAAGATTTATTATAGATCTGTTTGCTTTGGCTCAATTAATAACAATAATAATTTAACATGTATAAAAGAATAATTTCCTTCCCATTTAGAAAGTCATATATTCCTTCCAGATGCCAGCCTGAGTTATTATCAGAAATATTTACGCTGAATCAAAATGGCAAAAGCATTCTAAGACAAACTCCTCCAGAAGTAAGTGAATTGGGTTATAGGGTTTTGGAGGTTTTTTTGTTTTAGTCTGGGAGTTAGACATTCAAGTTTAGCTGATTTTGCTTTAAACACAGCAAGATAATCTAAAGCTTATGACAATGGAGTCAGAGTTAGTAAATATTTTCTCTATCTTACATGGATGTTTTTTTGTTTAGCTAAAGGTTTGTATTTATTCTTAGTTCCAAAATTTGTTCTACTAAAAACATACTTCGTTTAAATGGTTACAAATTCTAATCTTACATTTTATTTTAGCACAATGTACTCATTTGAGAAAATTCTGTTTTAAGGACAGACATGTATAATTTAATTATAAATAAATTATAGAATTATAGAAGTAACAATCTTCATCACTTTGTAACTTGCTACTCTTTTTGAAGAGAAGTAAAAATGCAAATTTCCAACACATTCAGTATGATTTGGTTTATTTCTTTGACTCTGTATTAAAAAAAAGTAACGGAAAAACTATTGTGTTAACTGTTAACAAATAAAAAAGTTGTCTAGAAGGTAAGATAGTACTTGAGCTCTTATATTATCAGATGGAGAAAGTGCAGAGAAGAAATAAAATACAAATGCTCCTAGTCACTGTATAAGTCACATTTGAATTTGATGGTTTTTTAAAGAATTATACTGAATTTATGAGTATTAACAATGTTTTAAATTTCAACAATTTTCTAAATATGGGAAGTAGTTAATATTTGCTACACAAAGTGTTAACTGAGTTGTTAACTATTTCTTTGAGAATGAAACAGCAGGGCAGAAGGCATAGTTAAATGGGAGAAGAAAATGGCACTCTTAAAATATTTTCCCCCTTACTAATACCATAGATGTGCAATATGAAGTGCACATTCTGGAAAAAAAAAAGAATGGGTGGAAGAGAGGGCAGGAGGGGGAGAAGGAAAGCTAAAGAGAGGGAGGGAAAAAAATGAGCATTTTTTTTTGAAGTAACAAAGTAAATATGACTTGGAAAGCCTTCTTGGTAATCATAGCATACAGCTATTTTAACATGCTTCTAGGTATCAAAGTAATCTCTTATCAGGTGACAAGAAATGTGAAAGAGGAGCATATATTGTTAAGGTTTTTGAGGTCATGCAGACAGTGTGTACAATGCAATTAATTATTCATGCAGGCTTTGGTGGGGTTACACATTCATACTTGTATACATGCCATCATGTACAACTGAACACTATGCCACAATTTAAAACTAAAAATATAAACCTAGCCAAATAATAGTTTTTTACAGCAGCTCTTCATTAGATTAGGTATAGTATATATCAAATGACGTCAGTATTATATTGTGCGGTTTTGATCATACACAACCATATTCATACCAGACAGTGTGATTATCCTCAGAAACCAACAATGTAGCTTCTGTATCACTAGGATAGAGGCATGCAGGAGTGATAAGATTACTTCTATCTACAGAAGACTGTGGGTTACTGTTACTAGGGTTCTGATTATCAGACAACTGTTCATTATCTTTTTCTGCAGCTTTATCCAAAGAGGCAGAAGCCTCATCAGTTACTCTGGTGACTGGCCTAGGAGGTAATCCACTTATGTTGCTAACTAATTCTGTATTCAGGGATAAAAATGGCTGAGATAGATGAGCCACAGTAAATGACTCTATGCTATCTTTAGCTGATATTCCCAGTGCATAATTAGACATATTAATAGTGGTGAAAGTTTGGTTTAAAAAATGTGACCTTTCTGTTCTTGAGTTTCCCACCTGGGCATGTAGAGACTCTGGCTTATGTGTAACTAAATCATTTTGTGCACAAGAACCCACAGCATGTGTTGGACTGTGAAGTGCACGAGAGGACCACTGATGTAAATGGTACTCACTAGATGCTGCAGTGATGTTGCTATCAGCAGTAGCTGGTGGTGAATCAATTGACATAGGCAGTCTACTGTCCTTGGTCAGAAAATCATGGATGCTTGTCCTTCGAGTAGTTCCTTCGGCAGTAGAGATCACACTGCTTGCGCGAGGTAAAGTGGCATAAGGATTACTATCTTTTGATTGTCGTGGCAGAGAAGTTTCTTTTACTAATTTTATCTTGCCTTGTGTGTGTAGTGTAGGTTTTCCTGGAGAACTAATGAAATAAGTATCTTCAGTCTTTTGAGGACCAGGTCTTACAAATTGTTCAGGCTTAGTCGTCCATCTATCATAGAAGTCTCCTGGGGATTTTCCACTTACTGACCTGGCCAGACCACAGCTAACTGGTTTGTTTTTTCCCAAGAAGTCAGAAGACACAGACAAACTTTTCATTACTTCATCTAAAAGATTTTCTTGACTTGAGGACTTCATCTGTTAAAAAAATCAAGGCAGATTAGTGAATACAGCCATGTTTTTACTTTCCTCATACATTAGACTGTACAATATAAAATCATTAGTATCTCTAAACACTCCTTTAAAAAGAAAAGCTCTAAAGTTTGATCATAGAAATTTAACTGTAGTGTCCTTCTAAATTAAAGTAATCATAGATAAAACTAACCTGTATTGAGGTAAGCTTGTTGCTTTCTTCTAAAAACTGTTGCAGAGTAACAACTTCACTTCCAGGGGAACCAGTTTTGAACTTGTGATGTGCTCGACTCTCTAGTGTTTCAGGCACTTTGTGCTGGAGCACTGGACTTGACCTGGCTTGTCTTTTCAAGTGCTGGATTGGACTACTACCACTGCTGGCCCAAGCCTCATGATCATGAAGCAGGCTAAATTCTCCACTGCTGTGGCTTTGTGGCCTGCTTTGGATAGTAACTGTACCTGCTTTGGGAGTAAATGATGCATTTAGAGTTTTAATAATAGAAACAAGATTAAAACTATGTAAGTAATAACATTTATTGACTAGATTTTTAAGAATAGTCAAATTGACTTTCAAGCTTTGTTTAGAAATGCTTAAGCCATGTTAATATTTCATTCAGTCTACCATAGCCTGCTTCCTTATGTTTTCAAATTGACAAATGTTGCAAGCTTCACAAGGGCAAAGATTTGCTTTCATCACCCTACCCAGAGCCTAAACATACAAAGCAAGCACTTGGTATGTTTAATGAAAGAATGAATGAATAAATAAACAAATAATACATTTTTAAAAATTCAGGTTGAAGTAATTATAAAACACCCCACAATTTTGAACAAAACATGATTATATGAATTTTAAATTATTTCAGAATGTTAGTATCAAAACTTTTAAATGCTAAGAATTCTAATTATCTGCCTCACTATGAAGTCTTTATTCTTTATTTGAAGGTTTCTTTGTTCACCCTAAATGAATAACCTTAAAGAAATTTTTAAATTTAAATAGTAGGTATAAAAAAGTCAAATGGAGACATGATGATTTACTTAGATAATTCCAGTAAAAATACAAAACCAAATATGTAGTACTTAGTTTTTACTTAATGTCTGAATTATCTGATTTTTTCTGCTTTCTACTGTTGGTATGGTGGCTACATAGCCTTAAAAGATCAGCTGAGGTTGTGCAACTAACTGTAGAGAATGCAAATTAGGGGTTCTGGAAAAAAGCACCCTATATAAGTTTATGCCATTCCTTAAGAATCGTGATTCATTTTGATCAATAGTAAACTGTGTATATACAGTATTGAGATAGAAAAATCCACCTTTTCATGGTTTCCTAGTCACAGAGAGTAAAGTGGGCCATGAAAGATTTGGTATAAGTTATGTAACATTTTATAGAAATACGATGTCCTTAAATTTTCAAATCAGAAAAAAACTTCTTTACATTTTCAGACTACATTTTTGTACTGGATATAAGAACATGACCATAAAAATGAAAACATTTTCCCTCCTTGAAATCAGATTTTTCAGAGCATTACAACACAGTCATATAGCATTAATGATAAAATTACAACTGAGAAAAAAATCATTTTATGACACAAAAAGCAACAGAACAAATGCATTCACTATAATTTGACAACGGACTGCAGAGAACAACTACTTTAACCAACCTTTATAATCCATTAAACAATTCTATAATCTGAATAGGCAGTATACCTTTAAGGAAAAAGATATTAGTCAAGGCTTCCAGACATTTACATAAAAATATTATGTTGGAATGCTTATTAAAAAATAAGGGAAAGTATCTTGAAATAATTCTTTATATGAGCTATATGCATCCATTTAGCTCTTGTTACACACACACAAATGTCTTCTCAAGTTAAAAAAATTCCCCTTATTTGTGGATAAATTAAGCTATTAAGTATCTCTAAAACACTTGTATAATGTGTTCAATGTTCATGCATCAGGACAAAATTAAGGACAACCATTTTCATGACAAAGACAAAACAAGTAAAATGAGGACCTACATATATTTTTGAAGTAAAGATTATAATAAAAAAATTTTATCTGTGAAGAAATATGGAAACCACAATAACTGCTCCTGTTTTTACATTTATATACATTGAAATACGTTTGTATTACAATGTGATAAGTACATGATTTGGATTTCATACTTTACTCCAGAAACTTCATCAGTCTCACACTTTTAAATCCGGCAATGGATGGAGCATATTAATAAATTCATGTACAGCATACCTTTGACCTCATGGAGTGAAGCATTATTATTGCTATTGCTAGTGGATGTTCGGCTACTGTCAAGGCTGGCTGGTCTTGAAGCTAAATGAAAAAATCAGGAGACAGTGTGATAAAACTTACAGCTAATGCCACTGAACTCTACATTCTCATCACAGAATGCTGTCAGGAAGCAATCATGCATACATTCACAGGCTGAGCATGCATACAGAAAGTTGAATCTTAGAGATTAGAGAGCACAGGCATTTCCAGATAGACGCTTTAGAAGAGGATAATTCTGAAACAATAGTTAAGATTCAAAGAAAAGAAGATAAAGTGCATATTTAGATTTGGAAGTGATTTCTTTGGAAGATGGCCACCAAGATTGTTTTAGTTGAACAGGATGACATGTCCCCCACAGAAAAGTGCTAGTGATTAGGTCACTTACAAAAGATCACACAAGGTACTCTGCACATTGCAGAGATGCCACGAACAGGAGGAATATGAGCACCTGCACAGTTAATGTCCTGTATTCCTATCCATACAAGGGAAACAACCACAGTTAACATGGCTCTATCCTATTTCTTAAAGTCCTGCTTACATATGAAATTCCTTTAACATCTTACCCACTTGTTGTTCATAATTTAGTTTGGAAAGATATGATTCTCCAAATAGAAACTTAAAAATCACAGACATTCAACATTGCAGAAAAATACGGTTTCTTCAAGTTCATCCATTACCAAAGTAAGTATCTTTTGAACCACTTGTAAAATGTATCACTCATAACTTTAATCTTATACCAAAATAGCAACAAAATTACCTTTGAGCATTGTGCAGGCATACTTTATGAATGACCTTGACTAAAATAGAGAATATTTAGATGAAGCAATAACCTTAAAAAGGGTGAAAGAAACTATTAGGCTTGAAGAAATGGCAGAGGTAGCTATATGATGTAAGTTAGAGAAAACATGCTTGCTGGCAGTGCCACATTCACCAATACAATGCAAGTCTTAGCATTCCCATTCTGTACATAATAACTACTCTCTAAATAAAGTTTGTATCTTACCATGAACTCTTGATCCCGTACTAGAATCATCACTAATACCTTGTGGACTTACATCTTCAGAGGATGTAGTATCTACATAAAATAGCAAAATGGATATAAAAATAATTTTAACCAAAAAAAAAGCCATTATAAAATTATACAGAATATGGAAATTCTTTTTCAGTCACAGATAATATATCTTGATTTAACGTATTTCATGGATTCAAGCAGAAACTGGAACTAGGAGCAAAACAGAATAGAGAAGCAATGAGACAACTTCCCATGACCCTGCAAAGCAAAGCCAGAGCCTGGGTTGTTCTACACGGTTCTCTCTGCTAGAAGTTGGAGTGTTTTTAGGTTTTTTTTTAAGCTTCTATTTCTCCTTTTCTTACTCTTTACTTGATTTACTTTTCCTTTTCTTGTTAGCTCATTAGCTGTTTATTATGAAAAGCCTAGGAAAGATATTGGTTATTTGTATGATGTTTTACATTTTTGAAATAATTTGGGAAGTCGTTCAAATCAAATCCAGATTGTTTTGATAATTATTTCAGGTTGCTGATATCAAAAAAGTATACATGGGCAAATCAAATTAAAATTCCTGTTGCCAATAGTTGTTACACCACAGTGCAAATAGCAGACGGCCTATACCTTTATTATTAAACAACTGCTTGCATCTGAAGCCTGTAGAAGAGTTGACAGTTGAAAAGTTGATGGCTGTAGTAGAGAAGGCCATAGCTCCCAATTCTTTTCTCCTTTTACCCGTTGAAATATCATCAGGAACCTCCAAATGTTCAGTACTACCTGTCCACTGTCCTCCTGCTAGGACCATGGACTGCACCAGGTCATTCATGGCTGGGATGCAAATGAAAGCAAATGAATCAGCATGGTTAATGTATTTGCTCTTATTTCTATTTTGTATTATAAATGATCTGGTTTTTGTCTATGTCTTAATGCAAGTGAACACCAAAAACTATAACCACAAGGTCATTCTAATTATGACATGCATTTAGCTGAATGAAATGAGTAGGCCAAAGCTTGATAAATTTCAGTGAATATTTTTATCCCACCTCCACCCCCTTTAACGAGAGGAAAAGGAATTTTACTCTGTACAACTGTCATGCTTTTGTGCAGTGATGTGCAATATAATTAGAAGCCTTCCTTCATAGTGTGGTTTTATGGTGCCAAAAATGGAATGAATAAAGGTAAGATGGAGAGCAGTTCTTATACAGCATCATCATTGAAAATGATAAAGAGTCCTTGGTCAGAGCAGGTTACTGAAGAAATTATTCATTTATGAATCAAATAAGTGTACCACTCAATAAAAACCTGAAAAAGATGATATCCAAAGTGACAGACATTTAATGTGATTATGTAATTACCCATTCAACTTAGAAAAACCAGAGTATTATATAAAGAATGACAAACATTTTCAAGAGTTACAGGCCATTTTATTTATTTATATTTAATTTTGTTCATTAAGGAAATAAATTCCTAATGCTAAAGGTTTTGTTTTAAGCAAATTTCTTTGGGGAAAAAATCTCTATGGCCTAAAAAATTAAAGGTTTTTTTTTTCTGCCAACTCTTAGAAAGCACTGGAAATTTATATTACATGTATGACTAAATATATGCATGTATTTGTATCTGAACATACATATAATGCAAATTGAGTGCCAGTTTAAAAAAAATATTCTTCCAGCTCCTTTTATTAGAGGAAGACCGCACTTTGCAAAATAAGAAAATTGGCACAGTCCAGAGAAAGGTTAGTGAAAAATTAGTAATGGAAGCCAGTATAGTCATTTGAAAGAAGCTGAACTGTCATAAAGTCTTACACATGGAACGACGGTAGCAGGCCTTCATTTTGTCTTTATCCTTCGATCTGTTCCTCAAAAAGGGCAGTCTTTTCAGTGCAACCACTTTAATGTCAGAGCATGAGGAAAAACAGAAACAGAAAAATGAAAGAAAAAAGGGAGAAGAACAGATGGGAGTTAAATGTTGAAATTAAGGACAGAAATGAATGTCTGAGTTTCAGCTATGTATGCTATACTAAAGCTATTATTCTCGTGCTGCTGAGTGATAATGAAATATGAAATATGTCCTTTGATACTTTAAAATACTTGGAAAAGCACTGAAGATAATGATAAGGAACAATATACTTTGAACACTTGAATTGGCTAAAGTCCTATAAATACAGGAACTGATTAGAGTCACCTATGGAAGGAAAAGTTTTCCTAGTTAAGTTGTAAAGGTTTACCTTTAAATTACGGCTATTGGTGGCCCACAAAGCACACATTGTGAAAATATCTAAAAGCTTTTCAATCCTTTAATTTTTTTCTACTTTTTAAATTATAAGGCTTAATTCTGGAAAAAACATGTTCGGAAAATACAAATTCTGTACAGGACATTTTAGTAAAATATATTAACCATAACTGGGGTGCCCGGGGATGATTAAAACAGTCTAAAGAAACTTTTAATGTTTCCATTAACAACTTTCATTATTAAACTCTACTGCAGAAAATAGGGAATTCTTGGTTTAAACTGAATTCTGGTGTATTTTTAGCAGCACCATGGAAATATACACTGTTTTGAGCAAAATCTTTCAAAAGATGACATTAGTAATTATATTAATGTCATTTTGCAAAAGGTTGGCTGGCAGAAGAGAAAAGTATTGTGACAGTAGTAATAAATGCTAGCACTTAATATATAAGCTAATAGATAAGGAAGCACCCTAAAGCAAGCAAAAATGACAGAGAAATATGCATTTATAACATTTTTAGATATTCTGAAGGGCTTTCTGAATGACTTTATTAAAAAAAAAATCAAAGGTAACTTCCAAAAAATTTTGTGAATGAAAATTAGAGTTATACATAGGTGTCAATAGCATACAAATAAAAATGTTCACTAGAGTCGCTAACAATGTTCATAAACTACACTTTATCAGATTTGAATACAAAAAGTTATAACATCTTTTGGAACTGCAATTTAGGAGCTAGGGAAACAACCTGCATAAAGACTTAAAAGCATCCTATACACAGCCTTAATAACTATGCTCTTTCTCAGGGCTTGCTGTCATCTTGTAAATAATTAAAGCTCTTTGACAAACTGACAAATTTCATTCATCAAGGAGAATGCAATTCACATACAGCTTTTTAACTTATTTATTTGACTGCTATTAGGAGTGGTCATGATTCATTTAAGCTTTTAATCTGAACTATTTCTCTACTAGTTTGGGAAACACAGCTGTTATCAATGATTAAAAAGAAATGAACTGAAAGCAAAAATGGACATTTAGCTAAAACAAAGCTGAGTGGTTGCAGCATGCACATGTTGTCTTGTTTAGACACTTTTTCTGTTTTCAACTGTTTTCCAAAGACTGCTTTACTGACAGACAGACACTCTTCCAATGGACTGGATAAAAGGAGTTTTAAGTATGCCAGTGGTGGAATGTGATCCCTCTTATGGCAGTTAGTTTGTAGATATACAATGTTCTTTTCCCAAACCATACTGAAATTAAGGGAATGTTAAGCATTGTTGGATTTTATGTTTCTTTTAAAAATTCTAAAACTGAACAACCGCAGGAAAGGAGAATATTACTTCCTTCTGACTCTTATTCTGGAAATGTTTCAGCAGAGAGTATGAAGGCATGACAAATTTATATTTAAAACAAACAAGATAACCTCAAAAATGATTGTTGTGCTTTTCTTGTTTATGTTCTCATATCTGCATTGAAGTATCTTCCTTTGATCAAAAAAATAAAAGTGCACCCATTACCATTTCTTACTTAATAAGATGTTAGATATTTTATTTCTAAAGGTGGCAGATAAAGTTGAATTACCTGGCACCTTTTTAAGGAAAACTACAATATTCAGGTTTTGTGTACACACACACACACACACACACACACACACACACACACACACACACACACGGGGTATAGAATTAAATCATTTTCTTGAGACTAATACAAACATATGTATGCATAACACACATTATGCATATATGTAGACATGTACATATGTATTGTATGATGGTTTTTCTTGCTTACATATGGATTTTTAGAGTGATATCGATGCATTCTGAAACATATCCTATAGTGAATGTCTAATCTCCTTTACCCTAAAATACTCTTTTCAGAGATAATTCCCTCAAGGCTGCAGTTAATTTTGAGTGTTTTGAGAGCTGCCCATAAGGAGAGTCTATCTTGGGGGGAAGTATTAGCTATAGCTGTTTTTGCCTGCTATTTACTTCATATACTATATATAATTTCACTATTATTCTATATAATATATATGTTTATGAGTATATAAATTATATAAACATACACACTACATTTATATACATATAAATACATATTTTTAATTTAGTGATTTTAGGGATAGTGTGAATGGATGCAAAGTACCCTGTTTACATATTTTGTAAGACCATTGCTAGTGGTCAACTTCTTGAACATTTTCAAAAGGCCTAGCACTGGACTTTTTTCTCTCTTAAAATATGCTTCTTCAGGCTGTTCCTTTGCTCTTGCTGTTTAGTGAAGCACACTAGGAAAGAAATATGAAGACTATGAATTGTATGTGGTAGATTATGATGTGTACTTCTGCCTTTGTAATAAAAAAATGAAATCACGCGTTTATACGCAAACTTCTATCTCCACATGTATTTAATTTTAATTGAGCATTTACCAAACAATTCTCATAACCTTCAATTAATTCTAAATCATTGAGTAACTATCTTCAAATTTATATCTCTCTTTGCTACCCCTCAATGTAACTTTGTTCCAATTTGATACCATCAAAGTGTATGAATAAAACCTCATTATAAAATGCCTTATTATCTATTTAGTTATAAAGAATTATAAAAATGAGCTCTGACAAATATTTCACACCTCATAATCACCCTATGAAGTATGACACAAAGATAAAAAAGGCTTGCCTGTATTAACAGAAGTAGCAAATGGCAGAGGTATTCTGGCTCTTATTTCAATGTTCTTTCTATATTATTACCTCCCTGGCCAAATGATGGTACCTTTGTGTATAATATATCTCTAAACACACAATATAGAAAATCATGTGGTTATGCAGTACTGCAGTATGCATTTTATAATTACATGGCATTAAAAAGAAATGATTCATCAGACTATTATCCCAAAGGACTGTTGAAGTTACGTAAGAGAAATCTTTAGAAACGATTCTAAATCAATACTAGAAATCACAAATGTTTAAAGAATTTAAACACTCACTGCTGCTTTTCTTGGTCCCCAAAGTCTGGCCATCTTCTAAAGAGTTTGAACCTACTGAAGAACTGTCTTGACTGTCTTGATGGGGGAGTTGAAGAAATCCTTCACTGGAGTCTGAGCGGGTAGGTGTTAATGTTAGAGATTTCTGACGTTCCCGATTAATATCTTTCTTAGATTTTATCAATTTCCTCATTTTCAGAGTAATCCAGTTGCCTCTCCTAGTAGAATAGTTTAAAAAATCTTATCAGCCTAAAATTCAACATATAAATCCTTCACAAAATTAGAAATCTTAACTTTTTTTGTCAAACCACGAATGAATAAAATTTGGTTAATAGTACCTTCTAGGAGGAGATGGGTCATAAAACTTGTATTGATCCATTATTTTTTCTTCTAATTTCTCTTTTTGTCTTCTTAATTCATTTAACTTATCACTATAACAATAAAAATAACATGTTAGGATGGGCATCATAACAAAAAATTTATGCTATTTCTATTATACTATGGTGCTTCTCATTTCAGGAACAAGGGGAAGAGAAAAATGTAGTAAAGGTGAATCATAGTGTAATACTAAGACAATTAATTCACTGAGATGCCCAGGTTAAAATCCCTGATTTTTCCAGATTCCTCTATTCTCAACAGAGATCCAATATAGCAATAATTTAGCCCTGTCAGTTCTCTCTCTCACATCTATCTTTGTATTTGATCTCAAGCTACAACTGCTTGTGGTTATTTTTCAATAGATCACTGCAACAGCGTTCTTAAAATTTACTAATCTCTATATTCTCAGAAGCTAAAATTCATACTCTAAAATGTTATCGGTGGTTTAAAAAAATACAAATTCCATCATATTATTCTCCTGTTCAAATTTTTCAATGATGCCATTGTATGGCACAGAAAAACCTTTGAGAAGTGGCCCTGAGTATTTAGCCACTATTCTGGTGTTCCTCCTTCCTCAGTTTTGCTCCAGGCAATAACAGTTACTTTTTAGATATTATACCATATTATAATACACTTTGTGTTTTTACATTTTTTGCTCTCGGCCTGGTATACCTCCTCAGATGAGCTCATATTGAACCTTTAAGTCTCGGATTGAAGCAACCATCTTTGGAAAGTCCTCCTTGCCTCTCCCAGACCAAGGTACTCCTTTTTACTGTGTTTGCTCTATTTCTATGGCCTCCTACACATACCTCCATTATAGCAATTACTTGTATTGCTTGCTTTATATTACTAGTTCTTTAAGAGCAGAACCCACATGTTTAAATGTTAGTATTTCGGGGTTTCTAGCATAATACCTGAAGTATAAGCATTCAGAAAAGTATATATTGAAATAATAATGTCAAAAATCAAGAAAAATTAGCATTGAGTTTTCTCTGCCACTGGGTATGGCAATGATGAAATCATGAATAATATTTCAGAGTGCAAAATTATTTGGTACCTACATGTACTGTCTTTGTTCAACATGAAAAAGATCCTTGCTTTCCATATTTTGTTCCAATAGTGTTCTGTTCTGTAGCATTAATGTCTGAATTTGATCTAGCAGATGTCGATTTTCTTCTTCTAAATTTCCTTTAAGTTGGCTTAGCAACTGTTTAAAACAAACATTTATTTTTTTAAATACCAACATTTAAATTTAACATAAATCACCCAAAACATCTGAAAAATACAAAGTACTTCACAAAGACTTGAGTCTTCTCCTATTTGAGCAATTAGATGGTTACACATTGACCATAACATGAGTGATTTATTTTAGAAATGACAGCTAGAGTGCTGGGTTATGTGTTCTACCCAAATATTTCCTTAATTCTCACGAACACTGGGTTTAACATGTAATAAATTATCTAGTTCCAAAAACATTGCTTTCTTCAAAACTGTTTAACTCACAGTCTGAAAATTCAATTCAAATCTATGGCCCTCTATTTAAATATCTATGAAAACTGGAGAAGTTATTTTATTCTCTTAGTTTCAATGACCTCATCTATAAAATAAGGATAATAATTCCCACCTCAACCAGGGCCAGGTGAGAATCCTGGCGACAGGAATCTTCACTTTTTCCACAATTGGCCAGGGCCCCAGAGCCCTACCCAGAGCAGAAGTCGGAGGGCATTTGCTGAATGAATGAATGATGCTCATTTAAGAATCAAGGTCAGGGCAGGCAGACACATTCCAGTAAATTCAAAAGTTTAGGGAGAGGAAAGATGGTGGCATAAGGGGTGAGACAGAGGCTTCCTCCTAAAACCGCATATTATACAAAAAGATAATTAACACAACTAATCCTGAAAGAACAACAGGAAAGAGGACTGCGCCAAACTGCATACACCTAGAGAAAAGAATAAACCTCACAGAACAGGGTAATGTACCCAAGCCATGGCCCGGCGGGACCCAAGCCCTTCCCCCATGCCAGCTCACTGGCAGGAGGAAGAGAAACGGAGCTGGGAGGGAGTAGAGGCCTGGGACTGCTGAATACCTAACCCCAGGATATGATCTGGGAGCACAAACCTACATTTCATGGTGTTTTCATGGTACTCTCGTGATTATGGGGTTGGAAAGCTAAGACAGGCAGAATACATGGAGAGGCTGAGATTACAGCCACTTGTGGAAAGCAGGGATCCATACCCAGCTGCTCTGGGGCAAAAGAAAGGTGGACAGTCTGAGAGACTTCCAAACAGCAAGAGGGCTGATAAAGGGCAAGGATTGCACAGAGCTTACTGCTCAGGAGAAAGGACAGGAAGACAAAATTTTCCAGGTGCACTCTGACAAGCAGGTTGGGAACTTTCATGATCTTCAGGAGCTCCAGCTCCCTGGCTGGCTACAGAGCTCCAAGGACACCCTCCATGATATGCAGCCTACTGAGCCTTTCTCCTGGCCAGCCCCACCTGGCTCAAACTGGCAAACCCGACCCTTGCCTTAGGCCAGGCAGAGGGAAGCCCTGTCTACAGCAACTGCACCCACAAAGCACAGAAGCTTATACCTGTGTGCTTGGCCCACTGGTTATGGCAGTGGAGACAGGCACAGAAGCCGGGAAGCAGAAAACAGCTCTTTCCTCCCCCCAGGAACCAATAACGCTCCACTGCGACCCCTGTCATTGCTTCACGGGCTGAGCACCTGCAGAGAGTAGAGCTTCTGGGCACTACAGAGCGCCATATACAAATATGAAATGCCAAAGAAACCTGGTTCAAAATAAAATTATGAATACAAACACTGAAAAAATTAAAATGAAATAGATTGCATGAATCTGCCTGAAAGGGATTTCAAATAAAAATCATTAACATGCTCATGGAGGTACAGAAAAATATTCAAGAACTCAGGGATGAATTCCAGTCGGAGATTCAATCATTAGGAAACACAGTATCAGAAATGAAACATACAATGGAAAGTTTTAAAAGTAGATTAGACATGGTGGAGGAGACGATAAATGAAATAGAAATTAGAGAAGAGGAATACAAAGAAGCTGAGGAACAGAGAGAAAACAGGATCTCTAAGAATGAAAGAATACTGACAGAACTGTGTGACCAATCCAAACGGAACAATATACGCCTTATAGGGATACCAGAAGAAGAGAGAGAAAAAGGGATAGGAAGTGTCTTTGAGGAGGTGATTGCTGAAAATTTCCCCAATCTGGGGAAGGAGATAGTCTCTCAGGCATGGAGGTGCAAAGATCTCCTAACACAAGGGACCCAAGGAAGACAACACCAAGACATATAGTAATTAAAATGGCAAAGGCGAAGGATAAAGACACACTATTAAAAGCAGCCAGAGAGAGAAATAAGATCACATACAAAGGAAAGTCCATCAGGCTATCATCAGAATTCTCAGCAGAAACCTTACAGGCCAGAAGGGAGTGGCATGATGTATTTAATGCAATGAAGCAATGGCCTCAAACCAAGAATACCTTATCTGGCAAAGTTATCATTTAAATTTGAAAGAGGGTTTAAACAATTTCCAAATAAGCAAAAGCTGAGAGAATTTACCTCCCACAAACCATCTCAACATTGTACTTTGGAGGGACTGCTATAGATGGAAGTGTTCCTAAGGTTTAATAGCTGTCACCAGGGGTAATAAAACCACAGTAAAGAAGGTAGAACAGTTAATTACTAAGCAAATGCAAAATCAAATAAATTATCACCAAAGTCTATCAAGGGAGAGACAAAGAGTACAGGACATGATACCTAATAAAGAGTGGAGGAGGAAGAAAAAGGAGGAGAAAAAAAGAACCTTTTGACTGTGTTTATAATAGCATAATAAGTGAGTTAAGGTAAACTCTTAGATAGTAAGGAAGGTAACCTTGAACCTTTGGTAACCACGAATCTAAAGCCTGCAGTGCCAATAAGTACATACCTATCGATAATCACCCTAAATGTAAATGGTCTGAATGCACCAATCAAAAGACATAGTCACTGAATGGATAAAAAAACAAGACCCATCTATATGCTGCCTTCAACAGACTCACTTTAAACCCAAGGACATACACAGAATAAAAGTGAAGGGATGGAAAAAGATATTTCATGCAACTAATAGGGAGAAAAAAGCAGGATTTGCAGTACTTCTATCAGACAAAATAGACTTCAAAACAAAGAAAGTCACAAGAGACAAAGAAGGACATTACATAATGATAAAGGGGTCAATCCAACAAGAAGATATAACCATTATAAATATCTATGCACCCAACACAGGAGCACCTACATATGTGATACAAATACTAACAGAATTAAAAGGGGAAAATGAATGCAATGTATTCATTCTAGGAGACTTCAACACTCCAATCACTCCGAAGGACAGATCAACCAGACAGAAAATAAGTACAGACACAGAAGCACTGAACAACACATTAGAACAGATGGACCTAACAGACATCTATAGAACTCTACACCCAAAAGCAGCAGAATACACATTCTTCTCAAGTGCACATGGAACATTTTCAAGAATAGATCATATCCTAGGCCACAAAAAGAGTCTAGGTAAATTCAAAAAGACTGAAACTGTACGAACCAGTTTCTCAGACCACAAAGGTATGAAACTAGAAATAAATTATGCAAAGAAAGTGAAAAATCCCACAAACACATGGAGGCTTCACAACATGCTCCTAAATAATCAATGGATAAATGACCAAATAAAAACAGAGGTCAAGCAATATATGGAGACAAATGAAAAAAATAATTCAACACCACAAAATCTGTGGGACACAGCAAAGGCCATACTAAGAGGAAAGTATATTGCAATACAGGCCCACCTCAGGAAAGAAGAACAATCCCACATGAACAGTCTAAACACACAATTAAAGAAACTTGAAAAAGAAGAACAAATAAGGCACAAAGTCAGTAGAACGAGGGACATAATAAAGATTAGAGCATAAATAAATTAAATCGAGAAGAATAAAACAATAGAAAGAATCAATGAAAGCAGGAGCTGGTTCTTCAAGAAAATAAACAAAATAGATAAACCCCTCGCCAGACTTATCAAGAAAAAAAAAGAGTCCACTCACATAAACAGAATCAGAAATGAGAAAGGGAAATCAGTACAGACACCATAGAAATACAAAGAACTATTAGAGAATACTATGAAAAATTATAGGCTAACAAACTGGATAAACTAAGAAATGGAGAGCTTTCTAGAAAAATACAACCTTCCAAGGCTGACACAGGAAGAAACAGAAAATCTGAACAGACCAATTACCAGCAACAAAATTGAATTGGTAATCAAAAAACTACCTAAGAACAAAAATCCTGGACCAATGGCTTCACTGCTGAATTTCATCAAACATTTAGTGAAGACCTAATACCCATCCTCCTTAATGTTTTCCAAAGAGTAGAAGACGGAAATACTTCCAATCTCATGCTATGAAGCCAGCATCATTCTAATACCAAACCAGGCAAAGACACCACAAAAAAAGAAAATTACAGACCAATGTCTCTGATGAACATAGATGCAAAAATATTCAACAAAATATTAGCAAACCAAATTCAAAAGTCCATCAAAAAGATCAGCCATCATGATCAAGTAGGATTTATTCTAGGGATGCAAGGAGGTACAACATTCGAAAATCCATCAACATCATCCACCACACCAACAAAAAGAAGGACAAAAACCTTCATGATCATCTCCATAGATGCTGAAAAAGCATTCGACAAAATTCAACATCCATTCATGATAAAAACTCTCAACAAAATGGGCATAGAGGGCAAGTACCTCAACATAATAAAGGCCATATATGACTAAACCACAGCCAACATTATACTTAACAGTGAGAAGCTGAAAGCTTTTCCTTTAAGATCGGGAACAAGACAAGGATGCCCACTCTCCCCATTTCTATACAACATAGTTCTGGAGGTCCTAGCCGTGGCACTCAGACAACACAGAGAAGTAAAAGGCATCCAGATTGGAAAGGAAGAAGTTAAACTGTCCCTGTTTGTAGATGACATGATATTGTGCATAAAAAACCCTAAAGAATCGACTCCAAAATTACTAGATCTAATATCTGAATTCAGCAAAGTTGCGGGATACAAAATTAATATACAGAAATCTGTTGTACTGCTATACACTAACAATGAACTAGCAGAAAGAGAAATCAGGACAATAATTCCATTCACAGTTGCATCAAAAAGAATAAAATACCTAGGAATAAACCTAACCAAGGAAGTGAAAGACCTATACTCTGAAAACTACAAGACACTCATGAGAGAAATTAAAGAAGATACCAATAAATGGAAACACATCCCATCTCATGGATAGGAAGAATTAATACTGTCAAAATGGCCATCCTGCCTAAAGCAATCTACAGATTTAATGCAATTCCTAACAAAATACCAACAGCATTCTTCAATGAACTAGAGCAAACCATTCTACAATTCATATGGAACCACAAAAGACCTCAAATAGCCGAAGTAATCTTGAGAAGGAAGAATAAAGCTGGGGGAATTATGCTCACCAACTTCAAGCTCTACTACAAAGCCACAGTACTCAAGACAATTTGGTACTGGTACTAGAACAGACCCATAGACCAATAGAACAGACTACAGAGCCTTGATAGAAACCCAAGCATATATGGTTAATTAATAAATGATAAAGGAGCCATGGACATACAAGGGGGAAATGACAGCCTCTTCAACAACTGGTGTTGGCAAATTGGACAGCTACATGCAAGGGAATGAAACTGGATTGTTGTTTAACCCCATACACAAAAGTAAACTTGAAATGGATCAAAGACCTGAATGTAAGTCATGAAACCATAAAACTGTTAGAAGACAACATAGGCAAAAATCTCCTGAATATAAGCATGAGCGACTTCTTTCTGAACGCATCTCCTCAAGCAAAGGAAAGAAAAGAAAAAATGAACACATGGGACTACATCAAACTAAAAAGCTTCTGTATGGCAAAGGACACCATCAGCCGAACAAAAAGGCATCCTACAGTATGGGGGAATATATTTGTAAACAACATATCCAACAAGGGGTTAGCATCCAAAATATATAAAGTACTCACAGGCCTCAATACTGAAAAAGCAAATAACCCCATTAAAAAATGGGTGGAGGATATGAAGAGACAATTCTCCAAAGAAGAAATTCAGATGGCCAGCAGGCACATGAAAAGGTGGTCCACATCACTAATTATTATGGAAATGCAAATTAAAACCACAGTGAGATATCACTTCACACCAGTCAGGATGGCCAGCATCGAAAAGATTAAGAACAACAAATGCTGATGAGGATGCGGAGAAAGGGGAACCCTCCTATATTGCTTGTGGGCATGTAAGCTAGTTCAACCATTGTGGAAAGCAATATGGAGGTTCCTCAAAA
Organism: Smutsia gigantea; assembly: GCA_032199065.1. NCBI lineage: Eukaryota > Metazoa > Chordata > Mammalia > Pholidota > Manidae > Smutsia > Smutsia gigantea. Next base: position 59,467 of record JAVSCE010018190.1, on the reverse strand, counting down.
AACTAAAAATAGAAATATCATTTGACCTGGGAATTCCACTCTTAGGATTTACCAAAAAATACATGTTCTTAGATTCAAAAAGACATATGAACCCCTATGTTTATTGCAGCACTATTTACAATAGCCAAGAAATGGAAGCAACCTAAGTGTCCATCAGTAGATGAATGGATAAAGAAGATGTGGTATATATACACAATGGAATATTATACAGCCATAAGAAGAAAAAAAATCCTACCATTTACAACAACATGGATGGAGCTAGAGGGTATTATGCTCAGTGAAATAAGCCAAGCCGAAAAAGACAAGTACCAGATGATTTCACTCATATGTGGAGCATAAGAGCCAAGAAAAAAAACTGTAAGAACAAAACAGCCGCAGACTCACAGAACCCAAGAATGGACTAACAGTTACTAAAGGGAAAGGGACTGGGGAGGATGGGTGGGAAGGGAGGGATAAGGGGGAAAAAGGGGCATTACGATTAGCAGACATAATGTTAGGGGGGCACGGGGAGGGCTGAACAACTCAGAGAAGACAAGTAGTCATTCTATAGCATCTCACTACGCTGATGGACAGTGACTGTAATGGGATAGATGGGTGGGACCTGATGAAGTAGGGAGTTTAGTAACCATAATGTTGTACATGTAATTGTATATTAATGATACCAAAAAAAATAACAATAAAAGTTTATAGTTTTTATGGTTTGTACCAAGAGAGTCAGGTACTCCTATCAATGGATGGTATTACTGGCTGATATTATTGGCAGCTGGGATGCCAGCAGCATTAGGCTGCTTTTTCTCTGTAGCTAATAGGAATTAGGAATATGCCTTAGTTAGGCAAGAGGGTCCAGAAGAAGCCAGGAAGCCCAAAGTACTGATTCTTAAAATTTGTATCACTTGTAAGACAAAGTTTATTAACCAATGGAGACTTCTGGATCCTAACATTGAATTCAGCAGGTTTGGAGTAGAGCCTAGAGATCTGTATCAAAAAAGAAAAAAAAGCCAACAAGAACCTCTCCTCCAAAGAAAAGGAAAACATTTTGAAAATTCTCCGAAGGTACAGAAAAACAGACAGTATAATACTATGAATATCCATAAGTAACCATGTAGAACCAACAGCTGTCAATATTGTTCCATATTTGTTTTACCTACATATTAAGTTGAAATATATAAGGTACATTCATTACAAAATTGAATGCAGTTATCTTCCTCTCTATACCTACACTCTCTTGCACTGTGACTTCTCACTCTTCCCATCAAGAAATGGAATCTACTTCCCCTCTTGAATTTGGAATGCCTTGGGCCAAGAGGAAGAGGTGGAAGTGATGGCATGACAGTTCCAAGTCTAGGCCTCAAGAGGTCTTATGTGCTTCCACTCAGTCTTTTGGAATCCTGCTAGAGGATGAGAGACTTCATGGCACAGAGAAGAGTTATACTACCTGGAGTCACCCTAGACGAACCAGTCCTCAAGGTACGTGCCAGCTCACCTCAGATGAGAACAAGCCCTACAAAGATAAACTGGTCTTGGTGCACACATGAATGCACAGATCACCACATCTGCTAGCCAACTCGGATTCCATCACTACTGAGGTCCTATGGTTGTTATATAGCATTAAATATTGTGTCAACAGACAACTGATAAAACATATATACAAAAAGAACAAATTTTAAGTGCATATGCAGCACAGTGAATTATCACAAAGTGAACATGTGTGTAATCAGCACCCAGATTAAGAAACAGTACGAAAATTGTACTCCAGATATACTCGCAGTCCTCCCTCACCATCCCTCCTCACAAAGATTACTATCCTGACCTCCTATACTATGGATTCATCTTTCCACTCCCTCTAAATCATGTTATTATATGACTTAGCCCATATCCAAGGGTTAACACTTGACTTGAGTTAGGGCAATCAGCCAGGTCTAAGTAGGTAGCTAGGGCCCTTTCTGGTGCCTCCTGAATAGCCTTCAGTGACATGTGGGACCCTCATCAAGACCCATTATGGATGGCAGTGTCATTCCTTGGATCTCCCCAGTTAAACTTCTGACTAGTTTGCTGGTCTATTACTTGCCCCAACCAATATTCCAACATCAAGCTATCTGAGAGTTGGCCTTTGACAATTTTTGTAGGCATAGAACTTTTCTGTGCTCTGCTCAAGTCAAATCAGCTCCCTCCAGAGCAAAGCTGCTGGTTTTCATGGCTTGCCCCTCACCTGAACTATCAAGTGTTGACACTGAGGAAAGGGGAAGGGAAAAGAATGGATGAAGTAAGAAGATAAAATGCCTCAGATAATCATAGCTCCTACACGCAGCTCAGTAATTTTTCTTTAATAAATGCTTCTTGACTTGTATGCTTTTGCTTAAGTTCCAGAGTCCTAAAATTGCTTGTTTTTAAGTTTTGCCTAATTTAATTGTTTCTTGGGGAGTTGATTCATAATGTTCCTCACTCTACCATTCTGTATATTCATTCCTCTAGTTGTATTTTATTTAGACTTTAATAAATCACAGACAGAATGGATGTTGTATACTTTCTGAGCTTTGTTGGGTAATTAAATGTATATGATTTCAAATTAATTTTTCTTTCTGTTGGTTTTTAATTTCAGACCAAAAGCTTTTAAGTATTACTTTTCTGATACAGTCTTTCCCTAATTCCATTTAAGGGTTTGTTTAAGTGCTAGTTTTGTAAGACTTCCATGAAATTCAGGTGTTAAGCTATATTCAAACTTTAATGATTTAGGGCCCGACCATGAAACTTAGGTTACCTAAGGCTGTCAGTATCCTTTTTATATTTCAAAACTTCTATCACTTTATCAAATTATCATAGGGATAAAAATGGAATTATGTGAATAATAAAATTGTATTATGCAAGGCAGATGTCATTTCTGTTCAAAACCCTCTGATGACTCCCTTTTTTCACTCAGAATAGTCAAGGTTTTTTACAATGGCCTATAAGGCAACATATCTGGCCTAGGCACATCTCTGATCTCACCTCCTACAACTCCCTTCTTTGGTCATTCCACTCTGGCCATACTGGCTTCCTCAAACACACCAGGATTCCCCTGGCCTTAGGGTCATGCATTAGCTGTTTGCCTGGAAAGTTCTTTCCCCAGAGAGCTACATAATATGACCCTAACCTCCCTCAAATCTTTGTATAATGATGCCTAGTTATAATGTCAATCTATATGCCCTCACACATCTGGCAGTCATCCTCCTTTACCCTATATTTCACTTTTATTTGCATATAATTTATCATCTGGTAATATACCATATTATGCAGACTAATTTTCAAAATGGTTACAGCAATATATCCAGGCCAAGTGCTCTTCCAGAATCTTACCATTCTCCAAAAAGAGGCTGAGTTCATTCTTCTTCCCCTTGGACCTGAATGGGACTTTGACTACCTCAGTGAATAGAATGCAGAGGAAATGATGCTGCATGACTTCTGAGGCTTGATTGTTAAAGTAGAAATAGCTTGTCTGGTTCTCACCATGTTGTGAGAAAGTCCAAAACAACCCATGCGAGACACCACATGGAGAGGAAACTGATGTCTCCAACTGATAGCCAGTATCAACCACAAAACATGCACTCAGCCTTTCAATCCCCAGCTTAGGGCCCAGCTCTAAGTGGAGCAGAGACAAACCAGCCCTACTTTCCCTTTCCAAGTGTCCTCACAGAATCTGTGAGCATAACAGATGGCTGCTTTATACCACCAAGTTTTGGGATGAGTTGCTACATAGCCATATGTAACAAAACACTGAAACACTACATATTTCACTTATTATATTTATTGTCTGTTTCCTTCTACCATAATTAATACAAGTTCCACAAGGGGAGAGATTTCTACTTCTTTGGTTTATTATGCATGCCAAGAGGCCAGTAAATATTTTTTATTAAATAGACATAATTTCACAATTTTCAAAGTATCTGAACATATAAAATTAAATTAATAGTAAAAAGTGTTGAAATTAATGACAGAGTTTTTCTAAATTTAAATTATCTATGACCAATTCTTTTAGAAATACCCCACTAAATATATACTGTTGTTATTATAATATGAACGCTTACTTTTTAGGAATATCTTGATGCCCAAAGGAAGGAAACAGTGATTAAAATTATTAATGCTCACCTCACACTGGTTATTTAGCTTGGTGGATGTGATGTCCAACTGTTGGTACTGTTCCTTTAGCTTTGAAAATTCAGCTTCTAATCTTGTTTGTTCCAGTTTGGAATTATTTAGAAGACTTTTTAAATTTTTATGGTCAGTTTGTAAAGCTTCAGTCTCTTTTAAAAGTTGATTACATGTATGGTTCAACCTATAATTAGAAATCGTGATAGAATTAGATTCTCTTAATAGCTTTCATGTTAATTTACCCAATGTGAAAAATGCTGCAAATCATATTCAGACATGCTCAAGTAAAATAAAACATTCTTTTGCCAGTCATAAAATTCATCAAGAATCAGTTTCTATACTGCAAAGCTAGATTTAAAAAATTTGAGTACTTTTCCCTTGAAAGGAAATTCTTCAGCATTTAAATACATTTAAGAGGTAGAGTCTCATAATTTTATCCTATAAAATTTAAATTAGTAAAAAAATATTTAAAAGTTAAAAGAGAAAATAACCAAACCAGTTTTGATTTCATAGAGTATACAAAGATTTTAAAATTCAACATGAAAATTCAAGAAAAGATCATAATAATTGGTATTTATCAATCTGTTGCCAGATAACCGAGATACACAGGCTTAAAGCAAAATTTTAGTTATTGAGATCTCTGCACTTGTGGCAAATTATTCATATTTATGCAGTCCCCAATTATTAATCATAAATTTTTTATTTTTTTGTAAAAATCAAACTATAGCTTTTTCTGTTTCTTTCCACAATTACACCTTGAGAGCAAAGTCCACTGATCTCTAACAGGAGAGATCAGCAAATTTTACCTGTGAAAGACCAGAGAGTAAATACCTTAGGCTTTGTGGACCATATGTAATCTATAGCATGCTCTTCTTTTTTGTTTTCCCCACAACCTTTTCAAAGGTAAAAAATGTCCTTAGTTTGGAAGCTGTAGGCTGGATTTGGCTGTAGTTTACCAACCTTTATATTACAGTGTTAAGATCAGGAACCCACAAAAGGAGCAGGTAGCTAAATGAAACAAACTTTGGCTCAATATGGTACTTGTTCAGAACATCTAATAATTTACTTCAACAAATTCCCCAAAGAATTTGAGTCAGCTTACAAGAATTATAAATAATAAAAACAATACATTTAAGAAAACCAAGACTTTGTAAAAAAAATGGCAAGACCAGAAACATACAGTAATGCTTCATAAATAAGCTAAATCCATGAATGAATGCATGCCATGAGTTATAATGGCTAGTCAACCTGAGACATACAGACAGCTACATGATATATTAATACCTATGGAGATCACAGATTTTCCTTCTGATGCTTCAGAGGAGGTGGGATATGAAGAGATATAATATAGAATGTCCTCAGTATCATCTCTATGGCAAATCCTAAAATGAGTTCTTTCAAAGAATTAAAGAACTGTCCCTCAAAACTGAGAATATTAACACCAAAATGTAATCCAGTGAACACGATTCTAAAGAAGTCAAGAAAATCTTGTCTATGTAAGAAACACTTGGTTTGGCATTATCTAAGATTAAAACTTAGGCTATTTAGAAGAATGGGTAAACTATTGTTCTCCAGATAAACTGTCTTCAAAACTATCTTTTTTTTTTGGTGAAAATGATCTTTTAGGTTTTATTTAAAGCCTCTTCTTCCCTTAGAACACAGACTTGAGTGCATAAAAGCTGGGCAAGAACAGCTTTGAGAGAAGAAAATACTCAAGATGACTCTTCCCTTCCAAGCTTGCAGAATTTTCTGGTCAAGCTTGCCATGTTCAATTTCTTATCATCATTTAAGATGAGTTCTTTCTTTGCAGGCTCCTCAGTAATGTATATAATTAGATTCCTGGAAGGCCTAAGTTCACAAACTGTCCCAGTTTGGTTTGAATACCCACAATGGAAAAGGTTTTGGTTCAAGATGGAACTCTCACAGTAAATACATTCTCCATGTTATGCATGTAATAAAAATGACCATGTGCTTGTATTCCATAACTTGTCACAATATGGTCTTCTACTGCATATACTAAATAAATACATTCTCCTTGATTCTAGCTTGGTGTTGAGTTTGTTGAAGTTCAAATCCACCATACAGAATTTGTAGTTGAAATAATTACTAAATTAAAAACATGAAAATGAAAATGGATGTAGAGGCTCAGGGATTTTTTTTTTTAATAAAGGAAATTAAATACAAGTTTAATTCTAAAATTGGATTGTATTAAATTCATAATAAGACAAATACTCAATGAATGACCCCTATTTGAATTTTGTGTGCTATTTCCCACCACTTTAGCTACGGCAGTGTAAGTGCAGTGCATGTTTATGCTGTTAAAACTTTTAAACATGTGACCTTATGAAATAAGTGAATTACCAGCTGGCAACAAGTTTTGATTTTCCAAAGGCTTCAAATTAAAAAATAATTGCCCCATGGCAATATTAAACCATTAATACCTAAGACACTTAAAAATAAAAATACAAATCAGTGGTACACATGGTGTCGGGGGATCATGGAGAAGACAGTGTTGCTCAGAGAAGGCAAATAGTGACTCTGTGGCATCTTACTATACTGCTGGGCAGTGACTGCAATGGGGTATGGGGGGGACACAATAATATGGGTGAATGTAGTAACCACATTGTTTTTTCATGTGAGACCTTTGTAAGAGTGAATATCAATAATACTTTAGTAAAAAAAATCTATAGTTAAAAAAATACATATCAATCAGCTAGGAAATTATAAAGTTGGTCACTTGTAGCAACATCAAAAGACAAAAAGTGGATACCAGACTATAGAAAAGAAAAACATAAAGAATCAGATTTCACTATATTCTATTTCCATAAAGAATGTAAATGCTATCAAGATACAGGAATTTTGTTATACAGTGTGGTTTAAAACCTTAGTTGACTAAAGAGAAACAATGAGCATCAATAAGAGATCAGGTTTTTGTCAGAGCCATTCTATAACTAGCTGCATGATTTTATTGGGTAATTTACCTATTGTTCTGAAGCCTTTTTTTAATTCTAAGTTATAGATAGCACTACAAAGGGAGAGTTACACCTTGGATGCAATAAATAATACAAAATTAAAATAAATAAATATTTATTACCTATCATTTTCACCACAAACTTTCTTGTATTCTGTGGCTACAGTCTCATGGTTTTTGTTTTCAAGCAGCATTTTTTCCTGTTCTACTTTCAGTGTTTTTTCCAAATCTTCCAATTGTCCTTTCTGCTTTAGTAACTGATTGTAACTGGAAAAAAAAAAGTAAGGTATTTGGCTTATAATATTTCCTTAGGGAAAAAAATATTTTAGAAATGAAGGACACAGGAGTTGTTTATTAATAAGGATCATATAAAACATGTAAATATGTAAGTTCCTTACATAGGTATCTCTTAGTCCCGTTTAATGCAAAAAAATTATTACATTACTTAAAGAAAATGGTTTTAAATTAACAACAGAAGAAAAGACGATAAATTACCGGTCTTCAAGGTCTTTATGTTCTACTTCAAGATTTTTGTGGGCACACTTTAGAGTTCCATGTTTAGCAATGAGAGACTCATACTCTGAAGCCTGACGTTCATGAAGAAGTTCCAGCTTTTCATGATCTTTGATCAGAGAATCATAGAGAGATTTCAGGTCTTCTCGCTCTTTAATTACAGATTCATTTTCATTTTCTAAGGAAGATTGCTGGATTAGGAGTTGTGCGTTCTGGTTCATTAGTGTGGTGCTTTGGGAATTAAGGGTGGAATTTTCAACCTGTAAGTATGTGGAATTGTTATCAGACATAAGAAAGATAGCTTATGTTGTTCTTTTTTTAAAATAAAAGATAGCTTTAGGAAACTCTAAATAATCATAGCTGGAATATTTATATTATACTGAGAAAATTTGTATTTCAGCATCCCAAAGAACAAGGCTACCATTTGACTTTGATTTCTGTAGGTGTTATGATATATATGAGATATATGTATGAGATGCATATTTTAGGTTGAATTATTTTAAATGGCAATGATTAGCAACAATCTGCATTCCACTAATGAAAAAGTACAGAATTTGAAATGCTAGTTTATCATTTTGAAGAAGTTAATAGTTGACAGAACTGAAAAATACTTGTGAAAATTCAACTGGAAAATTTCCTGAGTCTGAACTAAATTACTATTTGTATTCCATGTGGAGGAGAGTTACAGAAGAACTTTTAGAATCAGAGAGGGAATTTCTTCCCTTCTGCTCTGTAAGAGATTTCACAGAGTTCTCTTTCTCCCACCTGATTATACTACTTGAAAACACAATGGCAGTACTAAGTACCAGGTGGATCTTTTAAACTAAGGACAAATCTGAAGATCAAAATTCTCATGCTGTGTCGTTTTCCACTAACTGATAAGAAAGCTGTAAAAATGAAATAAGAAAAGGTATGATGCAACCAGACCCTAAAGCAAGGGTTTCTACCTGATTATCATCAACTTGCTGAAATGATATAAAAGGCCATGAAGTGACTGAGTAAATTTATTAATTTGGAGGCTCTGACATCTTAAGAATGCTGAGCTGAAAGTTTAGGATAGCACTAAACAGAATAAATAAGTCATGGGGATGAAAAGTATAGCATAGGGAATACAGTCAATAATATTGTAATAACTTTGTATGATGACAAATGGTTAACTACACTTTATTATGGTAAGGATTTCATAATGTATATAACTTTTCAATCACTATATTGTACACCTGAAACCAATACAATACTGTATACCAATTGTACAAAAAAAGAAGTATTTTACTTTATCTTCAATTAATTGTTAAATTCACTCACTAAGAAAGAGTGTTACCATGTCCAGTGATCCTTATTTTAATAGTATAATTCAGAGTTTGGTTACATATCCCCCAAATATTACATTACAACCTGAAGCTTGGCATTCTGTGTTTGAAGAGTAGTATTCTGCTCCTGTAATGACACTGTCTGCCTCTGAAGTGCAAGAATCTGAGCCTGCAAATTATTGTTCTGGGTCTCAAGTTGCTTCAGTTGAGTTTTCAATGCTTGCTTCTCTGCTTGTAATGTAGCATTCTTAATAAAGAAAAAACATATTAAAAATAAAAGCAACATCAAATATATTTCTGATTAACAGATATTAGAATTTTGCATTAGTATTGATTACAATTATATTCCAAAAAAACTCCAACAATCTTAAAAGATAAAAAACAAAAACACTTTCCCTCTACCCCAAATTGTAAACAAATTAATCTAAGAAAAAGAAAGCAATAGTATTAAAACCTTAGTATACTGTGTATGTGTTCTGTCTGCTTTATAATGACTGAAAAATAAAGTATATTTATTAACACAAGAATTAGAATGGATTGTCAGTTGAATTGTTTTTATGCTATTAAAAAGTGCCCAGAGTGTGTGGGGGCTGTGTCTAGCCAACAGAGTGACCTTTTTCTAATTGCCCAAAGCCAAGTCTATATTGCTATCTATCAATCTTTCTATCTTTCTATCTATCTATCTTTGGTGGTCCCAAAAGCAGCAGCAAAGCTAAGTAAGTATTTTATAAACACAAATATTTGGAAGAGAAGCAGAAATAATTTTAACCATCTGTTTTAAAAATTTAGTCCAGAATAGACCTAACAGATGTTACATATTTTATTTAGTGATTTTTTTCATGGTATAAAACACTCACTAAAACTCTGCTTCTTATACAGTACTTTTGGAGCAAATCCAAATAAAACATACCATTTTCAATTTTTCCAGGATACATATATCGATTTTATAGTTAAATGGTTGAATTACTACACAAATCATAGATTGTATTTAATGTGATATATATTAAAATGTTTGTCATGGATGTTATATTATCAGGGTTATTTCTAGATAACATTTCATTAAAATATTGGCTTCAAAAGTATGAAGAAAGAAGCTCCTAGAAAACCAAAATAAAACCTTCACATACAAAAAGACCAGAATTTGTAAATAACTGTAACATGCATGAAAAATTACAAGTGAATCACACCAGATCAATTTGATTAAATAAACATTAGGGAACAAGGATAACATTCACTTTATAGGCTTTCATGTTATATATTCTATATATCACTGTATAAAAGGCAAGTCATGATATAAACCACATATTATTACATAAAGGTGAAGAAGCACAATGTTTTAAGGTAAGTTTTGATATTGTACTTCTATTCTCTTCATTTGTTCAAACAAAAAGGATGAATGAAAATTTACACAGAAAAAATTATAGGGAATCCTGATATATTTATTATATGCCATCCGGACATACTAAAGAGATGAACATATTTTCAATTAAATATGCTAAATATATTCTCAGATCACAAAGGTATGAAACTAGAAATAAATTACACAAAGATAACGAAAAAGCCCACAAACACATGGAGGCTTAATAACATGCTCCTAAATAATCAATGGATCAATGACCAAATAAAAACAGAGATCAACCAATATATGGAGACAAATGACAACAATAATTCAACACTGCAAAATCTGTGGGATGCAGTGAAGGCTGTGCTAAGAGGGAAATATATTGCAATACCGGCCTACCTCAGGAAAGAAGAACAATCCCAAATGAACAGTCTAAACTCACACTTAATGAAACTAGAAAAGGAAGAACAAATGAGGCCCAAAGCCAGTAGAAGGAGGAACATAATAAACATTAAAGCAGAAATAAATAAATTGAGAAGAATAAAACAATAGAAAGAATCAAATAAATAAAATAGATAAACCCTTAGCCACACTTATCAAGAAAAAAAGAGAGTCTACACATAAACAGAATCAGAAATGAGAAAGGAAATATCACTATGGACACCACAGAAATACAAAGAACTATTAGAGAATACTATGAAAAATTATAGGCTAACAAACTGGATGAACTAAGAAACGGAGAGCTTTCTAAAAAAATACAAGCTTCCAAGGCTGACACAGGAAGAAACAGAAAATCTGAACAGACCAATTACCAGCAAAGAAATTGAATTGATAAACAAAAAACTACCTAAGAACAAAATCCCTGGACCAGATGGTTTCACTGCTGAATTTTATCAACACTTCGTGAAGACCTAATACCCATCCTCATTAAACTTTTCCAAAAAGTAGAAGAGGAGGGAATACTCTAAAACTCATTCTACGAAACCAACATCAGTCTAATATCAAAACCAGGCAAAGACACCACAAAAAAAGAAAATTACAGACCAATATCCCTGATGAACATAGATGCAAAAATACTCAACAAAATGTTAGCAAACCGAATTCAAAAATACATCCAAAGTATCATCCATAATGACCAAGTGGGATTCATCACAGGGATGCAAGGATGGTACAACATTCAAAAATCCATCAACATCATCTACCACATGAACCAAAAGAAGGACAAAACCACATGATCATCTCCATAGATGCTGAAAAAACATTCGACAAAATTCAACACTCATTCATGATAAAAACTCTCAACAAATTGGGTATAGAGGACAAGTACCTCAACATAATAAGGCCATACATGACAAACCCTTAGCCAACATTAAACTTAACAGCGAGAAGCGGAAAGTTTTCCTTTAAGATCAGGAACAAGACAAGGATGCCCAGTCTCCCCACTTTTATACAACATAGTTCTGGAGGTCCTAGCCATGGCAATCAGACAACACAAAGAAATAAAAGGCATCCAGATTGGCAAGGGAGAAGTCAAAACTGTCCCTGTTTGCAGATGACATGATAGTGTACATAAAACCCCTAAAGAATCCACTACAAAACTACTAGATCTAATATCTGAATTCAGCAATGTTTCAGGATACAAAATTAATACACAGAAATCTCTTGCATTCCTATACACTAACGGTGAACTAGCAGAAAGAGAAATCAGAAAAACAATTCCATTCACAATTGTATCAAAAAGTATAAAATACCTAGGAATAAACCTAACCAATGAAGTGAAAGATCTATACCCTGAAAACTACAAGACACTCTTAAGAGAAATTAAAGAGGCCACTAATAAATGGAAATTCATCCCATGCTCTTGGCTAGGAAGAATTAATATTGTCAAAATGGCCATCTTGCCTAAAAATGTATAGAATTCAATGCAGTCCCTATCAAAATACCAACATCATTCTTCAATGAACTAGAGCAAATAGTTCTAAAATTCATATGGAATGAAAAAAGACCCCAAATAGCCAAAGGTATCCTGAGAAGGAAGAATAAAGCAGGGGGAATTACACTCCCTGACTTCAAGCTCTACTACAAAGCCACAGTAATCAAGACAATTTGGTATTGCACAATAACAGACCCATAGACCAGTGGAACAGAATAGAGAGCCCAGATATAAACCCAAGCATATATGGTCAATTAATATACGATAAAGGAGCCGTGGATATACAATGGGGAAATGACAGCCTCTTCAACAACTGGTGTTAGCAAAACTGGACAGCTACATGTAAGAGAATGAAACTGGATTATGGTCTAACCCCATACACAAAAGTAAATTCAAAATGGATCAAAGACCTGAATGTGAGTCATTAAACCATAAAACTCTTAGAAAAATACATAGGCAAAAATATCTTGGACATAAACATGAGCAACTTCTTCATGAACATATCTCCCCGGGCAAGGGAAACAAATGCAAAAATGAACAAGTGGTACTATATCAAACTAAAAAGATTCTGTACAGCAAAGGACACCATCAAAAGAACAAAAAGACATCCTACAGTATGGTAGAATATATTCATAAATGACATATCCGATAAGGGGTTGACATCCAAAATATATAAAGAGCTCACACACCTCAACAAACAAAAAGCAAATAAGCCAATTAAAAAATGGGCAGAGGAGCTGAAAAGACACTTCTCCAGAGAAGAAAATCAGACGGCCAACAGGCACATGAAAAGATGCTACACATCGCTAATCATCAGAGAAACGCAAATTAAAACCACAATGAGATATCATCTCACACCAGTAAGGATGGCCAAATCCAACAGTCAACAACATATGTTGGTGAGGATGTGGAGAAAGGGGATCCCTCCTACACTGCTGGTGGGAATGCAAAGTAGTTCAGCCATTGTGGAAAGCAGTATGGAGGTTCCTCAAAAACTCAAAATAGAAATACCATTTGACCCAGGAATTCCACTCCTAGGAATTTACCCTAAGAATGCAGCAGCCCAGTTTGAAAAAGACATATGCACCCCTATGTTTATCGCAGCACTATTTACAATAGCCAAGAAATGGAAGCAACCTAAGTGTCCATCAGTAGATGAATGGATAAAGATGTGGTACATATATGCAATGGAATATTATTCAGTCATAAGAAGAAAACAAATCCTACCATTTGCAACAACATGGATGGAGCTAGAGGGTATTATGCTCAGCGAAATAAGCCAAGCAGAGAAAGACAAGTATCAAATGATGTCATTCATCTGTGGAGTATAAGAACAAAGGAAAAACTGAAGGAACAAAACAGCAGCAGACTCACAGAACCCAAGAATGGACTAACAGTTACCAAAGGGAAAGGGACTGGGGAGGATGGGTGGGAAGGGAGGGATAAGGGGGGAAAAGGGGCACTATAATTATCACACATAGTGCAGTGGTGGGGGACATGGGAAAGGCAGTATTTACAGAGAAGACAAGTAATGATTCTATAGCATCTTACTATGCTGATGGACAGTGACTGTAGTGAGGTATGTGAGGTGGACTTGATAATAGGGAGTGTAGTAACCATAATGTTCTTCAAGAGATTGTACATTAAGATACCAAAATTAAAAAAAAAATACATTAAATACTATTATATTTCAGCTCTTTAGAAACCAAAATGTGTAAGCTCTAATGATAAATCTAGGTATCCCTAGGAATGAGAAAAATTCCTATAGTCTATGAATGGAAGACAACTGAGAGTAGAAAAGATTTCTCGGAGCAGGAAAAAAACTTACATTGGAAATGTTTAAGGTTATCAAATACACTGGCAAATGTAAAAATATTACCAGTCTAATATAGGGCTAGTCATCTTTGTAAACCCATTATCTGAAGTGACTAAAATATGACAACCATGTCATTTTTTTTCCAGTGGAAATTTATAAAGGAAGTCAATAGAAAAGAGTTTTACCTTATAGAATTTACATGCCAGCCAAATTTTCTGAAATGTAATTATTAATCTAAGTATATACAGGCTAATAAATACACAGAGATATAAAATAGCTTGCTAATAATTGAAAACATGCAAATTAAAATCTTTTCTTCTATCATTTTAACACTATTAAAAGGCTAATAATATCCAATTTAATCTGGAAAAATAAGTATTCTATTAGTGGGATTTAAAGTTGGCATGATTTTAAAAGGCTAATACAATCAATTAAATATGAATTAAAATGAAAATTTTCAATTAAAGCTACACACACATACACACACATATATATACACACACCCTTCAGCCTATCTACTCCACTGTCAGGAATTTACTATCCTATGAATGTTTTACATGGATTTTCATTGCAGCAAAACCTGAAAATAACCTAAATGTCCTTCAGTGTGGGATTTATTTAAATAAATTATGTAGCATCCATACTATGGATAATAGGTGGTTGTTAAACAAAATGAGATAGATATATCTTCTAAAATAGAGAGATCTCCAAGATAACATAATTGAAAGTACAAATAAGATTATTATATAGTATGATCTCACAGTTGTAAATTTATAAATAAAATATAAATCACAAGCATTTTTTTGGATAAACTGTTTACAGTGATTACTTTTCGATTAGATAGTAGGAATCTATAGTGTAGAAGATAACTTAATTTTTGACTTTATAGCTTAAAGTTTTCAATTAATTTTAAATTAAAGAACAGTAACAACCACCTAAACTATTTTACTTGTCAGCATGTCATTTCCTTAAGCTCATTCTTTGTTTGCTTTATTTATTTTATTACTATTTACTGTCAAATATTTATTCAACTCATTCAGTGAGTATTTATCGTGTCTACTATCTATTAGTCATTATTCTACATACTGATGGCACAGTGGTGAAAAGACAGACAAGCTGTTTTGAAGGAGCTTCTTTTTAGTATACAACCGAGTAAAGGAACAAAAAACATAATTTCACTAGTGAAAAGTGCTATGGAGAAACCAAATAAGAAGGTGGTGTGATAGTGAAAGATTGGGGATAGCTGCTTTACAGGGGGAAGGGGTCAGGGAAGACCTCTTGCGGGAGATAGGTCATGTGAAACCTAAGGGCTGAGGGACATTTGTGGAGTATAACAACGAAGCAAAACTGAAGGAACAAAACAGCAGCAGACTCCCAGACTCCAGGAAGGGACTAGCAGTTACCAAAAGGGAGAGGTGAGGGAGGGTGGGTGGGGAGGGAGGGAGAAGGGGATTGAGAAATATTATGATTGTCACACACAGTGTGGGGGCAGTCATGGGGAAGACAGTGTAGCACAGAGAAGACAAGTAGTGACTGTGGCATCTTACTAGGCTACAATGACTGCAATGGAGGGTGGGGGGGACTTGATAATATAGATGAATGTAGTAACCACAATGTTTTTCATGTGAAACCTTCAGAAGAGTGTATATCGATGAGACCTTAAAAAAACACACACACAACTACAATGGGGGTGTGTAGTGGGGACTTGATAATAGGGGTAGTCTAGTAACCATAATGTTGCTCATGTAATTATATATTAATAATAGCAAAAAAAAAACCACACACACACACAATGGATTAAAGCCTAAAATAAAATAAATAAATGCTGAGGGAAGCAAGCCATGTGTTCCAGGTAAGGGAAGCAAACAGAAAGTCTCTGAGATAGGAAAAACAGAAAAGGAGAATATAACTAGAATTAATTTACATACTATATGCCAGGCATTGTTTGTGTTTTCCAGATATGAACATATAGTATTATCCCCAGATTAATAAACAGGATGAATGAAGAGCAGTATGGGATAAAGTCAAAGATACAGGGAGGGCAATGCCAGGAAGAATATTATAGGACTCAGTAAAGAATCTGGATTTTATTCTAATTGAAATAGGAAGCTACTGAATATTTTAAGTAGGAAAGTGACATGACATGGATTATGTTTTAAGAAATAATTGTAGCTACTGCATTGAACATGGGTTAGATTGAGCCAGGAATGGAAGGGGGTGGCCAGTTAGGAGGATATTCTAATAGTCTAGATGAGAGATGATGGTACCCTAGAATATACAGTGGTAGCAGCAGAGACAAAAGTAGTAGATGGGTTTAGGTTATATTTTCATGAAAGAGCTGACAATTTTTATGATGATGATGGAAAAAAGTAAATTATTAGTTCTTCAGTCTTTTATTTTATAAAATAAATCAAAGTATAAAATCAACAAAGTTACAAAGCCAGATTAATTTTTCGAGTTAAATAACCAATGGCCCTTTACTTCTGAAAAACCTCACTTCTACGAAAAAATGTAAAATACTTACATTTCTTTCTACTTCAATTAATCTGTCTTTAACTTTCAGAAGCTCTCTAGTTGTTTCTTGATTTTCTCGCTCCCATTTGTTATCTTCACCAGAAGTTGGAGGAGAGCTCTGTACCATCCTTTCCTCATCTTGTCTCTGTTTGAGAGCTTCATAATTCTTTTTCACCTAAAATTTTATTTAAAATATTTTAATTTTTAATGGGAAATTTAAACAGGGAGAAAATAAAATCAACAAAGTTATATTTCTCAAAGTTAATTTAACTCTGCAATGGTCTAGTGAATGTGAGATACACTTTATATAAAAATGTGATAAGTAATATGTATAATTATCATAATCACCATTAATGCTTTGTAAAATATAAATCATTTTCTCCTAGAAATATTAAATATTCTCTGCTTATGTGCCATGGTCCAATATTTATAAATTTCAGATCTTATTGTTTATGATGAAAATACCACTGAAGAATAGATTAGCTGGATGTAGACATGTTGCCAAATACTACAACTGTTTTTAGAACTATATAGCTGATCTAGAGACTTCAGAGATCCCCAAGTAAAGAACAAATGAAGACTTGACTCACGTAAGAATTCTCCTTAAGAAGATATCTAAAGTAGAGGAAGTATCTATATACGTATAACCTTTTAAGAATGACATGTTGCCCAGAACTATCTATGTTAATAAATAAATTAATAACTTCTTTATGCAGATCCTGATCCACATAAAATTACCGTAATTTATTTTATAAAGGGTGAGCAATCCAAGGGTTTATCTTATCTAGGGTTTTCTGGTATGATCACAACTAAATCCTACGTTAAGAGAGGCAACTCAAAACTAACTAGGTCATCTAACAATCAAAACTACTGATTAATGTAATAGCTCACTTGAATTAAAATTATTATGCTTATCTTGAATCACTAAGAGATGTTTATCATAAATTTCTAAATTAATCTCAAATTTTATATTTAGGCAAGGATAGAAATGTTTAAAATAATCCAACATCTAATGCAAACCTTAAGTTTATGGCTCAATAATAAATTTTGCTACTATGGAGTTAGAATATAATGCTATGAGACTAAAGAAAAAAGATGTCAAGATAGAATGTACTTTAGAACTTGGCAAGTGACCTAATAGGTGTCTGGGATCCTGATTTTCTAGTTTTTCTTTTCTTTCTTTCTTTTAACTTTTAACATCCTAATAACAAAGATGGGTAACTTCATTTCCAATCTCTCTTTTACATTAATTTTCCACAGGGTCTTTTCTCTAGGGTTATAAAGGCTATAGATATATGCCATTATTAAGAAGGGGAACCAATATACAAAGCTTCTCATTTTAGCCCAGTGTTTTAATAACCTTAAATGTCATTAATCAGAATCTCTAATTTATGTTCACATAGAAAATGACATTTTCCATCAAGATTTCTTAGAGGCAGTACATAGGTGGGTCTTGCCTTTTTAGCTAATCTGTTTATCTGTTAAAGCCTTTTAACTAGGGTTTTTAGACCTTTTATATTTAATGTGATTATTGATATGGTCTGGTTTAAAACTGCCATCTTGCTATTTGTTTTCTATTTTTCCAATCTGTACTTGTTCCCCCTTTTTTCTTTTTCTGCCTTCTTTTGTATTTTTTTATAATTCAGGTTTATTTCCTTCACTGGCATATTAGCTATACCTCTTTGTCATGCTATTTTAGTGGTTATTTTGGGCCTTATATTCATATTTAACTTTCACAGTCTATATTCAAGTGATATACCTCTTCACGTATACTATTAAAAGTTAGAACAGTGTAATTCCAGCTGAATACATATTTAGGACAGACAGCTAGTCCAGTAACAGTTATGTCAAAATGGTTAGAAGTGGAAGATAAAGATGGAATTTTAAATATCTACCTGTTAGATTTGAAATATACTTATACCAAACCATACCCAAAACCACTTATTTTCTGGCTGAGAAGCTTCATGAAGTTGACTTTAGTTGTAACCTTTTTACCCTATTAAATGATAATGCTTAATAGGGTAAATAAAAAGTTCAGAGAGTAAAGCAGTTTAATTATTTTTCAGTTAACTAACCAAAGCCCTAGAATTTCTTCTGTAACAATGTATGTTGCATGGTAATGTCTGAAACAAATACCAGCAATGATAGTATGGGCAAATGGGGAACAGAATCTTTTTCTCTTTCTGCATGAGAAATTCATCTTTGGGTAACTGTTTCTCTGGAAACCTGATAAAACTGAAATGTTCTGTGTTACCAGACAAGATGGCTTATGAGAAAAATGACCCCTGACTGGTAAACTGTATTTGGACTAGAACTATAAATACATAATATGAAGTGGTAACTTTGACTGTCTCTGAGTATAGCAACTCTTAATATTGGTATATCCATTGTGGAGATCCTAAATCTATGCCTTCAGAGTTGCAAGAGATGATGACTGCTATAGAATATGAAATCTCAAAACCAGAGCAACCCCTGAACACATCCAGTGTGAATCTCATCTTCTTACACCTAAACTGTTAACTGGTGGGAAATGACTCTTCAGACAACTATGTGAAGAGGGACACCTGACAGTGCCCTGCTATCTACTTGTATTTCCTATAGTTCTGAATCAAATGGTTTTAAATGTCAGTCTGAGTATTTAGTCAACTACAAAAGCACTCCTGGGTAGCACTACAGAGGTGGTAATTCTACCAATCTACCATATATAACCCTACGGAATGGGCAAGCCCCTTCAATTTCAAATTATTCATGTAGAGAAAATAGGCAGTTGCCCATGCCTTGCTTACTTTACCTAATAATTCCAAAATATCATAAGAAAGCAGATCTAGGAAAGACCTCAAGGACACCTTTAAGAGATCAAGTGCTTTCTTATACCACAGATAATTGTTTCCCTCTCCTTGGTATCCTCATCCATATCTCTGCCTATCAAATTTGATCTGTATTCTCAATAGAAAAAGTGTTGGAATGAGGTATCAGTACCATACTGATAGCTTTTCCCCATAAAATAAATAAGACTGTCTCTTCACCATCCTACTCCTACAATTCTGGTATGTACCTAATTGCATGGGGGACATACACACATAAAAAGGATTGAATAAATTATAGCACATAAGTAAACAAAATAGTTTGTCATAAACTATGTAACAAAGATCTGTTTAAGAATATTCTAAAATTTGAGAAAGGAATACACAAAATACTAATGAAATAATACTGCATTGTAACTTTCTACTTTACATTTTTCCATCCAAATATTTGACAGTTAGAATTCTTTAGAAGGAAATCACATACTGTTTTAAGTTCTTGGCACAACTGCTGGTTATAATTTGTGGATTCTTCTAATCGAGCTTCTAAAGCAGCAATTTTTTCTTCTTTTATTTCAAGGGACTTCTTTAGAGTGGATTCTAGTTTTGATTCCAGAAGTTTGTACCTACTATCCAAGTATAAAAATAGTAACAGTTCATCACTGGAAATCAAAAAATTATTTTTAAAGGTAATTTTTGACCAGAGATAAAGATAGCATAAATAGGTCTAGAGGCAAATTAAATTATCCTCCTCTTACTGATTCACTCACTCTTTTAAATTAAAATTATTCCTAGTTATTAACAAACAAAATCACTGAGTATACAGAGCTCTAGATTATACTCTAGGTTGTCAAAAGCAAAAATTAATGTTCGAACTACCAGTGTTTCAGGTAAGTACTACATGTTTTTTTCCTCTTCTTATAAGTAATCAATATGAAGTCTACATTACTCTTTTATTTGCTGCTCTCTAATGCTCCCTTCATAATAAATGAATCTAATTCCTTAAATTGAGCAGAAGATGTAGCTAGAATAAATGGAAGTTCATCCTGTTAGATATGTGGATTAATTCCTGTTTCTAGTACCTCAGAAATCCCTTAGTGAGTGTCTCCTCTTCAGAGACATGATTGGTTGCAATTACAAATTCTTAAAAATTGATACACGCACTGCCCACGGTGTACTAAGTGTTGAAATAACTAATTGGAATGTAAAATTCTGGCCCATTAATAATACCTTAAAGGACAAAAGGCCTTAAATGATACTACCTATAGAATAGCCCTCCTAAACACTGAAATTAAACTAATGCACCAAGCAGTTATACAAAATAGAATGGCACTAGACATCTCAACAGCAGCACAAGGAAGGGCCTGTGTCATAATGAAAGTTAAAGTGTTGTGTGTACATTCCAAATTATTCACAGAATGTCTCTAATTCACTCCAGGACCTCCAAAGGCAAATCCAAGCTATGTCAAGCCCAGAAATCCCATAGACTACTACAATAGGAAACTGGCTTTCTAAGTCCTTTTGGTGGAAATCTATTTTACTCATCAAACTCATTATTATTCTCATACTAATATTTGGCCCCTGTATACTTAACCTAATAACATGATTTATTCTATCTTGCCTAGAAGCCATGAAACTGCAAATGGTGATGGAAATAGAACCCAGAGGAAAATGCCCATCTTCCGAGGCCCTCCCGACCGACCCCTGATGGAGACCTAGCTGCACCCCTTACTGCGCCCCCTCTCAGCATGAAGCAGCCAGAGCAGTTGGTCATGGCTCCCTTTCCCTAGCAGTAACTAGGGTCTCTATCTGTAGATGGGGGGAATGAGACAGGGACCGTGGGTGTAGTCAGAGTAGGGTGAGGGCCTCCGGAAAAAGCAAGGCAAGATATTTACAGTCAGAGCAATGTAACTAGATGCAAGGAAACTCCCTACCAAAACTCTGTGTTAAACAATAAGCTCTAGAGTAATTCTTCAGTGAGATCAGTTAATATTCCCCAGATAAAGAAGAGTAGCACATGTTTTTATTATGTTAATCATTTATAATCATGTGTAAGATTCACTTTAACATGCTTAAAAGGCTCAAGCCTAACTGCTGTCTTTCCTCCTTCAGATCTGATGAGGTGATTTGCAAACTGGGCAACTAATATAGCATGTAGGCCCAGCCATAAACAACACAGTAAAAGGCAAGAAGGATTCCACCTTAAAGATAAAATTGCATTTTAATACCCAAGAAGTTAAGAAGTTAGAAATTCTTAACTTACTCTTTAGCAAACAATATCTCAGCCCACCTTGGGGGCTGGGCAGGCAGCCTTGTTTAATATGCCCCCAGACCAAGATGCTGGTATCTCAGGGAGAAATCATCAGAGCAGGAAGTTGCTTGTGTTAAGTTAATTCTAAATATTCAGGGACCACTTAAAAAGTCCACACCCCTAAGCTTTTTTCATGTTCCCAAAAATCCTCAACTGCCTATAAAACCCCTAGGCAACACACCACCCCAGACTCTCTTGTCCCCTCCTGGAGTGAGCCAAGAGCTCTGTCCTTTCACTTTATCTCAAATAAAAGCTTGTACCTTGTTTTCCTAAAAACATAAAATAAAAAAATTAATGTTCAAAAAAAGCACTTTGAAGATCTAAGTCTCAAAATATTGTTTAGTTTTACCAGAATCTACAGAAAGAAGAAATGGATGGGTGTATTATACATCACTTGTCTATGATATTAATGTATCAAGTATTTATAGAAGGACATACAATAGCTAACATTTAAAATTTCACTGGTTTTTAGGGTATAGAGTACTTGCAGGATATTTAAAAAGGGAAATAATATACTTAAGACACAGGATGCTGGTGACAGAGTGGGAAGAGGCAGATAGATATGAATGTCAATATTATACTTATCTTTTTGAATAGGGGGTTTATGAGTTTTATTATTCTTAATTTTTTTACAAAAAGGATGATGCATGAATACAATTTGAGAATGAATCATAAACTAGGGATTATAATTAATCTATTTCTTATACTTGAGAACCCCCATGACTAACCCAAATAAAAACCACCCTAAAAGAATATGTGAGAAATTTTTATCATGTTCTTTTACTGTAATTGTGTATGTACGTATTTTCTGCTCAAACAGATTTTAAGCTCACTGAGAACAGAGAACAAATCTCACTCATTTTGGTATTGCCTTGAGTAACCAAACATTTTTAAAGCATTTAATGAGTCCAACTGAAAGTTGATTTATGATGCCTTAGTTGCTTCTGTACCATTCAGATAGAGATGTCCAGTAAACAGCGAATAATATGGGTACAGGGGAGATGATGAATGGAAATGCTCAGCATATAGAATGAATAGATAAAAGGCCTGAGAACATATCCTAGGAACTATGTTGAAAGAAAAGACACAGGAAGAGTCGTTCAAAGAGAAAGACAAGAATAATCTCATAGCACTCTGTTTGTAATTCCACAACTTAAGTTATTTTGTTGCATTTCATCTATTTAGATATTCAATTCCAGAGAGCTAGACTATTCCTTGATGACAAGGATAAATATCTTAGTAACAATTGTATCTTCAAAGAAAAGTCAGAAGGAATGACAACAATTTGAAAGATGAAAAGGTTAGACTAACACAGGAATTAGGGACACCATCTGACACTAAAGGTACAGACAGATGCAGGTATATATAAATTCCAAGATGGAGGGGGATGGAATGTTAAAGGAATTTATGTCTGTGAGCTTTTATGTTGTGACATTAAGGTTAATTTACTGGCTAAGAAAGAAGCTAGTTTAGTGGCTTAAGACGTTTCTTTTCCTGATCCCCCAGATTCATAGTTACTAACTGCTCTCAATGCCACATCCTAAAAGTTTTCATTTAATATATACTCTTATCTCAATGTCTAATGCTTCCATTATATAAATAAATGTGGATTAATTAATGTATCACATCTTCCCTAGAATATTATAATACCTTCCTAACTGGTCTCTGTGTCTCCAAATTTGTCCCTTTTCTAATCTATCTTTCATGGTACTCTAAGAATTGCTCAACATACCTTTGTGCAGTATTTGCATGAATGCCCTTATCCATTG
This sequence comes from Smutsia gigantea, assembly GCA_032199065.1. Taxonomy (NCBI): domain Eukaryota; kingdom Metazoa; phylum Chordata; class Mammalia; order Pholidota; family Manidae; genus Smutsia; species Smutsia gigantea. The sequence goes on along the minus strand of JAVSCE010018190.1, from coordinate 36,062 downwards.
TTTCTACCTTGCAAATTTCTGTCATTCTTCAGAGTTCAGCTGAAGCATTATTATTTCTTTGATGCTTGATGATTAGCAGATAATAATTCAATTAACAGTGACTAATTATAAGAATGAATGTTTGGGAAGAGGGGCCAAACAGTATGGAGGGCCCACTTACAGCTGGATTCATAAATTTAAAACAAGGCCAGTTAGGGCAGCTACATGGTTTACTCTACCTTTTTCTTTTTTTTTTTCTGTACTTTTTAAATGTCTTACATATGGCAGGTAATAAATCTGTTTGAATAAAGAAATGATGCATATTCAGTATCTATACATTAAAAGATAGTCAAGTAAATTGGCCCTTAACTATCTGTACTCAAATAAAAAATACTTTCTCTTGAAACATCTATATTATTAATTCTGGCTGCTTGAATTGATTGGTGGTATAAATGCCTCAAATTACTTCTATTTGTTATCATAGAACTAACCTCTACAAACATCAATCTCTTCTATTAACTTTGAATATTTTCAAAATCACATAAACAAATCCCATGTAATTAACATTAACTTTTCCTATATATGCATTTATTTAATACAGAATAAAATACTCACTAGAATAATGGGTAGATAATAAAATACAAATTATGTAATTATAAAAATCCCAATGAACAAAAATCTAGTTTACCTAAAATAATATTCTTAACAATACAAACTTCTAGCTGTAATCAAAAGGTCAACAGATGTTAAATAGTAGACTACTTGAAAGTCCAATTAACTGTTTGATAGATTGTAATTACAATGGGAGAATAGAAATTTTCTTTAAGCCTACGTTGATCATTCTTAAAATTAAAGAGCACATATAAACTAAATTGTTACCTGTTTGTTAAGCCTTAGTTTTCCACATTATTTTTATACCTTAACCGCTTCTCAATATATTTTCTTTTCCTTCATTTATATTTATGTGCATATTTTTGTATACAAATTAAATGTAAGAACTGAGGCTTTTAAGTACATGATTCAAATAAAAAATAACTTGCTAAAATTGACTGTATATTTCATGAGAGAGAATTTGTTGTTAACGTCTCATTCTACTTCACAAGCAATTACAGCCTCCAGTATTCTGCTACCTGGGCAGCACCCTGTTCTCCTATTATAGCAATGTATGTATATAATAACATTTTGGCAACCTTTTCTTTTATCAATATTAGATTGTCTTTATCTGATATTTTACTTTTTTTCTCATAGAAATTTCTTAAATGGAAGAAAGGAATCAGAAATAGGGTGATATACATAAATGTATGCTGTAGCTAATACAGGAAAGAATGTTTCAGAAAAGAACTTCAACTGCCAAATAGACGTAATACTCACTTGTCATCAGTACTTTGCTCGTCATGTAAAAGTCTCTCTTTATTTAACCCTATTTTCTCAAGCTCATGAGTTAATTTTTCGAGATCATTATTCATTTGTTGAGTCTTCAATTTTTCACTCACCAAATCCTTATTTTAAAAGGAAAGCAAAACTCATGTAAGTGTCATGAACATAGACATCTAAGAAATTCAGCCAAGATTCTAACTGCCACTATCCAGGAATACATATAATTCAAACCAAGACAGACAGAAATGTTGTTGTTAAACTTTCCCTTTATCATTAAAAAGCAGCTAAGCAACAAATATAAACTAGTGCGTCTTTTTAACTTTATAGTCTTCAAACTAAAAGGTGAAATTCTTTACTTGTGAATACATACCTTAGGTTTGAGAACTGTGAGGAAAAGTTCACACATCCATTCACTTTTTAATAATGAGCCAGAACTTTAGTGCATATTTCTTCTTATGAATGTATGTTATATACAACACTCTCTCCCACCCCAAAAACCTGTGTCCCGGTGGGGAAGGCTTAAGATATTCATCTTAAGAACTAGGGGGGCATTCTTAGAAGTTCAGGCCTAAGAACCTGATGTCTATGTCTATGTCAGACTGTAGAACACAGAACAAAACAAAAGGCTAATAGTGGTCCCTCTCAATGCCTCTTCAGCAGAAATGCAGACTTACCAATACGATTTTCTGCCAGAGTGCTTAAGGAACTTAAAGGACTATTATATATATAGTATAGCATAGGGAAAGCAAAAAAGAGCCAAGCATGCTATCTTCTGATATACACCAACCATTTTTCAACCAATCTACCCTTATAAATCTCAAAATTCTTTTCAACACATAGATCTAAGCAACTGCCAATTGTTCAGTGTTAACTTCTAAGTTCAACCTGATTTGCATTCTCTAGCTTAGAGGTTAAAATTCATAACACTTTGGAATTTTTAAGATCTGGGTTTGAATCCAGCAATTTGATTCTGCCATTTATTAGCTGTGATCCTGAACCTCAGTTTTCTAATCTAATGGAGAGAATAACTATAAAGAACTGGTCATAAAAATTATAGAAATATACAGATATACAACTAATGAAGTCCTTAGCCCAGTACTTGGTACTTAGTTAACATTCAATAAATAGTAGCTACCATGCTTCCTATTTTACTTAGCATTCAGTATTAGTCTTGATCAATTATTTTAATATTGTTTTGAACATAGTATAAAATTATAATGTAATAAATCACATATCACACGGAAACCTTATTACCACAATTTGTTTGAAAAAAAAAATTCACATTTATAACTCTTAGTTTAAGAAGAGAAGGAAACTTGTAAACTAAAATTTTAATTCCAAATTTCCATTTTGAACCAGATGATGCAAATTACTAATGGGTTCCAATAAAAAAAATTTTTAAAGCCTTGAGTTAAAAATACATAAAATATTTGTCTTAAATCTAAGTAATTATATTTACCTCTCGTAATGTAACCAAAGTTTTTATATCAATAGTTGCTCTTTTCACGAGCTCCTTATTCTCTTTCTCTAATTCTTTCAGACGAATGCAGGATTCTTTATACACAGCAATCTCTTTGAAGAGGGTTTTGTTTTCTTTTTCCAAATTTCCAATTTTCACATTATTTTCTTCTAATGTAGTATCTTTTATTTCTGCTTGTTGTCGGAGTCTCTTATTTTCCTTCTCCAATTGTTTCTTATCCTTTTCTAGTTGAGAAGTCTCTTGCTCTAATGATTTATTTTCTTTTTCTAATTGTTCCAGTCTTTTGCTAGATATTTTTAACTCTTCTAGGTTTTTTTGCAATGTTTGATTTTCCATCTCTAAGTCTTGAAGTTCACTCTCTAATTGCTGAATTTTCTTATTGCTGTTTTCTAGAGCTTTCTGTAGTCTTTGATTTTCTGTATCTAAACCCTGGTAGCTAACTTCCAAGCGTTCTGTTTTCTTGAAAGTTGCTTTCATGAGCTCTAAACCCTTCTTAAGTTGTTCTTTTTCACTTTCCAGTTCTTTATTTTCTAGTTGTAGCTGAGCCATTTTCATGCTTGCACACTTCAAAGATTCCACATTCCTTCGCAGTTCTAAGTTTTCCTCATCAAGTTGGGAATTCTCTTTTTCTAGGGATTCTAACTGAAAAGTAAGGTTTTTAAAGCTATCTAGTGTTTTTTTTAATTTCCTATTTTCTCTTTCTAGCTCTGAATTTTCTTGCTCCAAGGCCTCAATTTTTTCACAAGTAATTTTTAAATTGGTTATCTTTTTCTGTAACAATTCATTTTCTTTTTCAAGATGATGCAACTCATTTTCAAGTTCCTCTGCTCGTTCTCCTTTTTCTTTATAATGTTCCAATTCTTTTCTAATTTGTCTTTTTTCAAATTCAATCTTGCTTAGCTTGCTACTTGTTTCTTTGATAGATTCATGGAGAATTTTATTTTCTTTTTCAATGTCTTTCACCCTTGCTTCAGCACTTATCTGGGAGCGCTGCCTTAAGGAAGACACAGTTCGATTCAGATGTTCATTTTCCTGTTCTAATATTTTTATCTAATTTTTAAAAGAAAAGAGAAAATTAAAACTTCAACAGAGCATAAACTAAATATTTTAAATTACACAGTTTTTACATTCCAAAAACTAATGAAGAAATCAGAACATAAATGTGTGCTAACATGTCTATCTTACTTTTAATTCTGACAAATATTTACTGAGACACCATGGTGTAAACACACAGCCAGGTCATTAAAGTTCATGTCTTTCGGGAGTTCATAATGTATTTAATATTACTCAAAATGACCTTTAGTTATATATATTTACATTTTTAATTTCAAATATGAATACTGGTGAAATATACACATATTTACTTGAGAATTTCCTTGATAATATAAACTTTTAATTAAATAAATTTTGCAATGCATATACACAATGGGTCTTCAGTAAATATTTTGCCCTATGTGTATTTTTTATATGGGTGTATATATATGTATGTATATATACATTCCCCAAAAGAATTCTAATTTGGAAACATCAAAATAACAAAATCCCCTGGAACATCTGAACTAATCCATCCAATTTATATCATGGCCTAATGTAATGGTTCTTAAAATTCAGTGTTTTAAACAAACACTTAAGAACTTAAAGAAGTACAGATTCATGGTTGCCTAAAGAATTTTTGTTTTATAGCTCTATGGACATCTGTATTTTTATAAGTGGCCTGAGGACTATACCTATACAATATAAAACAAATCATTTTACTTCTAAAAAATAAATAGAAATTTAAAAATAGCAAGTCATTCAATCTATCCAGTTTCCTCAAGCATAAAATGAGAATGACCAATCAACACTTGAAAGCAAATATGAAAGTACCCAAAACGGTTGCTGCCACCACTTCTCCCCCTTCAGTGAGGGTAGAGTACAGGGGCATTTACCTCTGCCTCTACTCAGGGACTTCAGAATCTGTAGCCCTCGTCCACAGATACTTTAAAGCACAGGTATGGCAAAATTTTATACCAGTTGATTATTAAGCATAATGGCAATTAAAAAAATTTTAAGCTTTCCCTTCAACTTTCCTAAAATATGAGAGAAAATTATGTAAAACCATAGTTACTTGAAAATCGAAAAATTCTAAAATATTTCCCTTTAATGTTCTATGACATTTTGTTTGCATAAACTTTAAAATAACTTTAATAAATTTTAAATACATTGCTAATAGGAAATTTATGAACCTGTCTCTCTGAATTTTCTCTAAGTGTTTCAATTGTTTTTTCAAGTTGAGCTTTCTCCTTCATTAGATCCTTGCTTAAATTCTGACAGTTCTGAAGACTTTGCTTTTCTTGAATAATCTCATTTTCAAGAATTTCAACCTGGAGAAAATTAAATCAGAAAAAAATATATTAGTTAATATTTTACAATGGTGGAAATATGTCAAAACAAAAGATAAGCATTGAATAAAGAATAAAATATTGTTTTAATACTCAAATAGTGAAATTCTAAGAATTTAGTAGGGAAATTCAAGCAATTTTCCATGCTAATTTTAGCAACTACATGAAATATCCAGACATGACTATCCTTCTTATCTTCTGCATCTTTGAGAGCAAATTTCTACTTCTAAATACAAAGACAAACCCAAATGAACATATGAAAATTATGTGCTATATGAAGAGTGTACAAATCTTATTGAAAGATTCTCTTGGTGGATTTGTAAAGTAAAATTTTAGTTACAGTCAAGTAATTTCAGTGAACAAGAAGGAAGAGACTATCAAAAGCATGAAGGAGAGAAAGATGAGAAGTAGTGGCATTAGTTTAATGAGGAAACAAGGGACTTGGTTTAAAATAAAAAAGAAAGAGGGAGAAAAAAGGACAATACTACTAGAGAAAAAGTGCTAAACAAAACTCCAGCAAATATTTATATTTTAGTTTTATTTTCAATTACATATTTTAAAGGTGTAATAAAGTATATGGTTAATAAATGTGAAATAGCGAATTCAAGTTCAAAATGTGCCAAACCACTAATTTTTCTGTTATTATGTAACATATTAAAACAAGATAAAAAATAAAAAGAATATTTCGTTATATAAGAATAGTTCAAATTTATATATTACTTAAATAGTTAAGAATTCTAAGAATTTTGATCATTTTATGTAAAGGAAGTTTAATTTTTCTACTTTAACCTCAATGGAAGATAATCTCACATGGAAAAAGTCTTCCCATAATATCTCAAAGCATCAAGTTGCAAATCTTATCCAGGAACTCAAGTCAACATTAATTTCCATGTTCAGGAAGCTTTTAGATATTAATAACTAACGGTTCTACCATTACAGATTGAAATATATGGATAACAGGTATTCAATTAAACTCATTTTACATCAGTGAAATTCAAGTGAAACATTCAGTTTACAAGACATCTTTCAGGCAATGACTTTATCAGAAATTGCTAGAATAACTAAGAATTTACAAATTAGACTGCAAAACTAATTTCAAAATCAAATTATAATTTCCAGATCCAACCATAATGACAACCAAAATAAAACTTCCAAATTCTAAATGGCTACTCCTACTTTAACACTATATTGGTTGTCAAATGCCTTATTAATTGGTTAATGGATTAAAGATATAAAAAATGTTTTAAATGAGTAAACATTTTTTAAGAAAACTCAAGGAGTCTTTTCACATTACCTAAGGCAGCGGTTCTCAAAACATGGTTCCAAAACAACAAGATGAACATCGCCTAAGAGTTTCCTATTAATAAGAACTCTTAGCCCTTACACCAGACCTACCAAATCAGAAACTCTGGGCAGGGGGCTCAGCAATCTGAACAAGTCTTTTAAATGATTCTGATGAATCTATAGTTCAAAACCACTACTGCAAGGGTTAGGGAGATCTTCATAACCAAGTCTAGAAACCCAGATTCTAACAAAGGAAAAACTAGACACGGTTGACTACATATAGAAATAAAAACTAATTCATAAAGACTTATGTGTAAGAGTATTTATTGCAATACTGTTCACAGTGACCAAGAACTGGAAAGAAAAGTGAAAGCACATTTGGGGGAAAAATTGTGATGACAGGTGTTCCTGATAAAAAAACATCATGTGTGTTTCTATGATATGATTCTATTTATATAAAATGTGTGTGTATGTGTGTATGCAGAAAGATATGCAAAAATAAGTTACTTGGGTCTGTCACACAATTGGAATATTTCTGATTCAACCAAAGCCTAATTAAAATTCAGTTTTGTAATGCCTAAATTGTGGTCTCTAAACCATTTACCACTGAAAGGAACAAGGGCTTTTTGGAGAAATGACTGTTTACAGGTCTCAGGCCAGAAATATTTAAGAGGAGCCTAGAACACTTTGTCATGGCAGAAAGCAAGGAAGCTTACAAGGAGTGCTAAGGTCATATCCTAAGGATTAAGGAACCAGTTTAAAGAGTTATGACAGTAACAAATGTAAATGCAGTGGACTGAAACCACTTCAAATATTTTAAATCCATGAGTTCATAATGACAGTAAAACAAACAAACTCATTCATTAATTATCTCAGGATATGAGAGAACCAATTCCTTACTTCGAAACTTGGAAACAAAGGGAAAGGATCAAACATCCATCCTGCTTTTCCCATAGAGCTATTCCTCAGAGTAACCAATGGTTGATTTTTGTTTAAACCAATAATTTTTAAGAGAAAGTTTTTCTTTATAGAAATAATCTAGCTACTAAATTAAGAACAATATCAAGATTTTGCAACTTCTGATTAAGGGATCTAAGCATATGATTTCCATGACAACTAACATCACAAAACAGAAAACCAATGTGCCTCTTGACTGAAATACATTTCTTATGAATATTCTTACTAAAAACTCAATTTGAACCTGATTATGCCTACAGATAAAACAAGAAATACAGGAGACAAAAGAACTTGCTAAGTGACACAAAAAGGATACAAGCAGCAAAATCTAGATTGTGGGGTATAGTTAGACAAACTCTTGGTTTCTTCAAGAGAAAACTTGCTAGGAAAAAAGAATAAATCTATACACTAAAAAAAGACTTAAGAGACACATTAATTGATTGAACATATTCATCTTACTTGGATTTAGATTCCAACAAAATGTTAAAAAAATCATAATAGATTTGGAGAAACTGAAATACTGACCAAAATCCATTAATTTTTTAAGTTTGATAATGTCACTGTTCTTGTTTTTTGAAAAAATTCCTTACTTTTTAGCAATATATACTGAGATATTTATTGGTGAAACTATACCAAGTCTAAGACTTATTTCAAAATCATCTAGTGGTTGTAGGGAGAACAGACGGTAGAAGTAAGAAATAATTGTTGAAGCTGAATAATAAATATAGTTCATTACTTCACATTTATGGGTCTGAAAAATTTCATAGTAAGTTAAAAAAATGAAGGTACATTAAAAACTGGAAAATAAGTGCTCTATGACAGTGCTAGTAATTGATACTTTTACATATATTTTTTGACATTACATTAAAAATTAATTTGTATTTACCTTTTTATTTAGTCTTTGATTTTCTTTCTCAACTTTGAGGATTTTGGAAGTGTTACCTTCTGCAGAATCCATACTACTCCGAAGCTCTTCTACAGTTTTTGTCAAACTCTGGTTTTCCATTTCCAATTTCAATAACTTACTTGATGTCAATTCATTCACCTCATGGCCCAAAGATTTTTGTGGTGCTATAATATTGAAATAATATTTAAAAATATATTATTGGTAAATCTGTGTTTACTCTTTACTATTTAAATTGTTGAGTATCACCTGGTCCTGAACTTTATAAAATTTTCTACAGTGATACAAGATATACACAATAAAAAAATAACATATTAAAGACAGGTTAATCTTGAATTTTTAATGCATCCACAAGCATTTTAGTGAAAAAAAAAAGTACAAAATTTAGACTGAAGAGACTAGAGTTTCAGCTCTCATTTCATGAGAAATCAACTACTTGACAATGTCCCAGCCACTTTAACTTCAATGAATCTTAGGTTACATGTGCAAAATATAGTTATTGCCCTGTGTGCTCTCTCCTAGAGTTATTGTTTGACCCAAGTAAGAAGTATAAAATGTACCCTATCCCACACCTTCCAAAATTAAAGGACAGTTTGGGTAAAAATATCCTAATCTGATTCTGAAAAAGGAAAGACAGTATACACTGGTCACCTTGAAAAAGTCTTTCTCTAAATGAAGAATCCCTACTAAACGTAAGTGTAAAGAGCAATATGTACTCCATTTTGCCAAAGAAAAAAATCTAAGCAGATTTGAGAGTCATATTTTTTAAATTAAGAATACTCAGTTTCTAGTTCTGTAAATGGTGCTCTTCAGTAAGCTAAAATAGTTATTTTTAAGTAACCCTATAGCAGACTCATTTAATCTGTTAATTAATCAAAAATATTTACTTTGATGATAAAATATTAGGATTTACAAATGAAATATGACACTTATAATTTATTTTAAAATCCTAGATTTCAGGAAAGGAAACAGAAGTAGAGGAGAGCATTTCTAGGTCTATCTACTTTTGTGTATATTGAAATTCTCCATCATAAAAAGTAAAGAAATATGAACACACAAAAATAATATCCCCACAAGCATACATTCTTTCCAAATTAGGTATGATAGAATATCCCTTAGATTTTAAGCAAAGAAAGCCTCAGTTCTTCTATCTAGCTTTTATTCTAGTCTGCATATTATTAATCTTTTAAAAGCTGACGTACTAGGGAGTCATTCATTTTTAAAATTCCATTAGTTGTCCAAGTCTTCTTTAGTAAAACTCCAGTTCATGATTTGTAGTCATGCATTTCACTTAAACAAAATTAAGCTATTAATACAATATACCTTAGTAATACTTTCAATAGAGTAACTGTGTTTCAAAGAAGTTTCGGGTCAGACATTGAAGAATTAAAAGGACACTTACAACACATTTTTAACAACATGGGGGTCTGCCTATGTTATAATCCTAGGTAAAAAGTAACCTGAATTGTATATACACACTGATCTGATGATGTCTAAAATATCTAGGCATGTGTAAAAAAATTCTGGAAGCAAAATTTTTGAAATGTAAAAGTGACTTATGAAAGTATTAGTTTCTTTAATTTCTCACTTTATATTTTTCTGTATTTTATACTTTTTCCAAATTTTCTAGAAAGAGTCCCTTGTATAACTCAAAAAAACAAACTACAACCCATTAAAATGGATTTTCAGGTCTATAACCCTAAGTAACATCAACTATAAACTGGTAAGGATGATGACGACGATGATGATGATGATGATGATTATAAACATTCAAATGCTCACTATTCACCAAGCACTCTTCTAGGGGCTTCATAAGTATTAATAAATTCAATCTTCACAACAGCCCTACAAGGAATTTACTGTTATTGTCCTCACTGAACAGATGAGAAAACAGTGTAATTTTAACTACTTTAGTATAGAAAACATTTAAGTCTGAATTGCTTTCCTTATAACTCAATTTACAAGGAATACAATAAACAATGTTTCACAGGTATTTTAAGTAACACATCTCAGCAAGTTCACTGGCTAAATATTATCACTTACTACATAGGGAATTCCTAGAATTTGGAATTGGGTTCTCAAGTATAAAATTAGGAAAAGCCTAATGGTAATAAACATGACAAATCATCTGTGAAAGTAATTATTCTGTTAGCACCAGACTATAAGCTTTCTCAGACCTTATTATCTACGTCACCATTGTATCTTCAGCCTGCTACAATATTTTACACATGGTAGATGCTTATTAAATATCTGCAAAAGGAAGGAAAGCAGGTGAAATAATCTAATACTGATTAACTGAGGAATTATGGAACCAGTCTAATTCAAATAAATGTGACCTAGATGTAATTTCAATAAAGCATAGTAGTACTAGCATTCTCAAAGCTATAACCCAAATAAATGTATGTATATGCTCAGTTTTGAGTAAGAGGACAAGTCAATATGGAGCCTATGAAAAAAGAGTCAAAGTTTAAAATTTATCTAAGGGTCTTTCATTATCTCCAGGGTATAACTGGGCTGGACTGGTTGGTAGGTATAATCCTAAATTGCTGATTATATATATTGATGAAAATAAACATTAAGATCCTTAACTTGCTTTTATAAATCTGGCTACATATTCTCCTAAGAATCTTTTCTCTGCATTTTGACTTCCTATTTAGGTTTCCCTCTAGTCAAAGAACAGGTTGACCAGCTAAGTATGACTTTTCTGTTCTATCTAGTAGATGGCTATATTTTTGAAAATAAATTAATAAACTGGTATCCCAGCTTCCTGTGATATTAACATGAAATAATGCCCAAACAACTGACCAAATCTGTCACTGCACTTATAAAGTTAAGCTGTAAGACATGTGAAGATAAGGACCAGATCCATGAATGTGGTAATTAAAATTACTCTAGATATCATATCTAGAGTGACATCTCCAGGCAGGGAATATAAATGACAAGAAAATATCCAGAAATGTAAGCAAAGATACAACTTTATTTATTCATTCATCAATTTAATTAAAGCGATATTGGGAATACCTTCAGTAAGTTCACTAGTTCTAGATATTTGTTCCAGCTCCCAGCCAAGATGTAATGATTCATCCATACTCTGTTTCTGTGCCATTTCCAAAGTCATATTTTCTTCCATTAATTCTTCTATCTTTTTTCTATCCATATCACGTTCCTTTTTTATTGGCAGGGAGGAGAGAGAGAAGCTAAGAAACTGTACAATTTCAAGCTAATATTTTATTATTACTTTTATTTATCAGAAAATTAACAATATGAAGATAAATTTTGAGTTCCTAAATTTTTCACAGTTTGAAGGTAATAGTTGGTTATAATTATTACTACTGGTCATTACACTGAGCAGGTGTCCGACATCCTTAAAAAGTGGTGTCTGGGACACTGAAAATTTCTTCATGTGAATATCCCATTTTAGTGGTATACTAAATGATTTCCTACCCAATGCTAAATTTTAGCAAATAGTTTTATTTCTGTATTTTTAAAGGCATGTTTACACAATAGGTTATTAGGATTTTTGGAAAAGTAGAAGATAAAATTAATAAACAGTACCCCTCTGAAACAAGAGCATAAAATTCTACCACTCCTGTATTTATATATAATTTATTTAGCTAGTTCTCTGTTAAAACCTCAAGGGCACTAGCCATCCTTGTCATAACAACAAAATTAGAAGAAGCTTGTATTTTTTGTCTTAGAGGCCAGTTATCTTAAAATACTTACCATTTCCATATCATGCAGTTTAGCTTTTAGTTGTAAATTCTCTTTTTCTAATTCATGTAATTTATCAGAACGAGCTCGAGTGCCTTCCAATTGGTCTTCCAACATGGTTTTTGTTTCTAATAAAACTTGATTGTCTTCTTTTAATTCCTAGAAGCATTTCAAATGGGCTTTATTTACAACAAATGGGTTAATATCTGTTAAATTTTCTAATGCTGACACATAAAAATTCTTTATTGTAAAATAAGATATTAAGCTGTCTTTACCAACAATTTTGTGTAAGAGTAAAGCACTGAGTAATATAAATACAGCTGATGTTTTCTTGGTTTCATTTTTTTCCCCAGAACTTAAGCTAATATGCAAACAAAATCTCAGTACTTATATTAGAATGAGTAATACTATTATAATTTCACATGAAATTTATTAGGGTATATTTAAATTCCTTAATCACAAGGATAAGGAACTAAGTATAAGTAAGCGGTCTTTCAAATATAAGACACAATCTCAAAAGAACCAGGGCTTTTATTTATTTACTGAAATAGATTTAAAGACATCTCTCTACTTAAACTATACCTTGAAAGTATATGGCTTGGGGTTTTTGAGTTAAATATAAGACTCACATAATGTCTGCAGTATATAAACTAAAGTCAAGAGAAACTATATATTAAAATGGTGGCATTTATAGATCTTAAAGTATCTAAAGATTCCTTAGCAGTGTTATGCATACATGCATTTAAATAATTGTCAAAGAATTAATATGCACCCTATTTCTGAAGTCTACTAGATTTACTTACTAGTAAATGTCAGGCTAAAATGTCCTACCTACTTAAAAAATTTTTTTTATTGAAGTTGGTTGTTTACAATACTATATTAATTTCAGGTGTATGATGATGATTTGACAATTATATACATTATGAAATGCTCACCACAGTAGGTGTGGTTACTGTCACCAGAGAAAGTTGTTATAGTATTACTGACTACATTCCCTATGCTGTTCTTTTCATATCCATGACATACTATTTTAAAATTGGAAAGTTTGTACCTCTGTATCTCCTTCACCTGTTTTGTCCACTCTCCCCCATCTTCATCATCTATGGCCCCATCAGTTTTCTCTCCTTGTTTACAGTCTATTTGTTTTGTTTTGTTAGATTCCACATGCAAGTACAATCATATGGCATTTGTCTTTCTCCAGCTTATTTCACTTAGCATACCCTCTAGACCCATCCATGCTTTTGTCAAAGGCAAAATTTCATTCATTTTTAAGACTGAGTTATATTCCAGTGTGTATACATACCATTTCTTCTTTATCCATTCATGTATAAATAGACATTTAGGTTGCTTCCATATGTCAGTTACTGTTAAGTAACACTAGGGTAAACATCGGGGCACATACACCTTTTCAAATTAGTATTTTTGTTTTCTTTGGGTAAATACCCAAAAGCGGAATTACTTGGTTGTATGGCATTTTTAATTTTTAGGAACCTCCATACTGTTTTTTTTTTATATAGTGGCTGCACCATTTTACATTTCCACCAACAGTGCATGGTGATGGTTCCCTTTTCTCTACATCACCAACCCTTATCTTTCTGACACTAGCCACTTTGCCTAGCATGAGGTGATATCTCATTGTGGTTTTGAACTGCATTTCCCTGGTGATTAGTGTTGTTGGCCATCTGCATGTCTTCTTTGGAAAAATGTCTATTCAGTTTCTCTGCCCACTTCTTAATTGGACTATTAGTCTTTTTGGTGTTGAGTTGTAAAAGTTCTTTATATTTTTTGGATATTAACCCCTTACTGGATATATAATTTGAAAATATATTCTCCCATTCAAGAGACTATCTTTTCATTTTGTTGATAGTTTCCTTTGCTGTACAGAGGCTTTTTAGGCCAGTGTCCAAGAGTTTACTGCCTATGTTTTCTTTTAGAAGTTTTATGATTTCAGGTCTTACATTTAGGCCTTTAATTCATTTTGAGTTTACTTTTGTGTACAGGTAAGAAAGTAGTCCAATTTCATTTTTGTGCATGTAGCTGTCCAGTATTCCTAACACCCTTCATTAAAAAGACTCTTTTCCCCATTGTATATCCTTCACTCCTTTGTCAATATATATAAATTAACATATAAGCATGGGTTTATTTCTGAGTTCTCTATTCTGTTCCATTGATCTATGTGTCTATTTTTATGCTTGTACCATACTGTATCTTTGTACTATAATTTGAAATCAGGGAGCATGTTATAACTCCTGCTTTGTTCTTCTTTTTCAAGAATGCTTTGGCCATTCAGGGTCTTTTGTGATTCCACACTAAGTGTAGGATTATTTGTTCTAGTTCAGTGAAAAAATGCCATTGTTACTTTGATAGGGATTGCACTGAATATGTAGATTGCTTTAGGTAGTATGGTAGTACAAATATTCATTCTTCCAATCCGTAAGCATGGTATATCTGTTCATTTATTTGTCATCATCAATTTTTTTCATCAATGTCTTATAGTTTTCAGAGAACAGGTCTTTCATCTCCTTGGTTACATTTATTCCTGGATATTTAATTCTTTTTGATACAACTGAAAATGGGTTTTCTTCATTTCTCTTTCTGCTAGTTCATTATTAGTATATAAAAATGCAACAGATTTCATTATTACTATATAGAAATTCTAATCATTTCTTGGTAGAGTCTTTTGAGTTTCTATATAAAGTATATCATCTGCAAATAGTGGCTATTTAATCTCTTCCTTACTAATTTGGATGCCTTTTGTTTTTTCATTTTCTTGTCTGATTTCTGTGGCTAGGATTTCCAATACCATGAAAAAAGTGGTGAGAGTGGGCATCCTTGTCCCATTCCTGATCTTAGAAGGAAGGTTTTCAGCTTTTCACCATTGATTTTGATCCTAGCTTTATGTCATATATGGCCTTTATTATATTGAGGTACATTCCCTCTATACACACTTTGTTGAGAGTTTTTATAATGAATGGATGAATTTTGTCAAATATATTTTCTGCATCTATTGATGGTTTTTATCCTTCCTTTCGTTAATGTGGTGTATCACACTGACTGATGATACTGAACCATCCTTGCATCTCTAGAATAAACCACAGTTGGTCGTGATGAATGATCCTTTATTTTTTAATTCACCATGCTAATATTTTGTTAAGGATTTCTGAATCTATGCTTACCAGGAATTAACTAGTTTCTACCTACTTTCTCTTATAATATTTTCACTTCTTGAATTTGCATATCCCCATAACAAAACTGAACCAAATTCTCTCATTTACAATGAAGAAACTAAGAAAAGAAAAAAGAATGCAGAAGCAAGCACTGTCAAATTCTTGCTGTCAAACTCAACTTCACATAACACTGAAACACAACCATTAAGTAAGAAAAATATTCAGAGGGGAGGGAAAGAGAGAGAAAGGGACGGAGCATGATTATGTGTTGAGAGAGCCTTCCCTGATCCTAGTTTAGTATTCTGCATTGAGCAGCAAAGAGAAAGATGTTTTGCTTTCACTTCTAGGAACATGTTTGAAATTAGCAGAGATATACACTTTATTTTGACTATGAGAGGACTCATGTCTTGCCTACCTATAATGCAAAATAAAGGAATGAAAGAAGAACCCCAAAGAACCAAGGAATTTAATGAAATTAATAATGTCCCCAAACTGTTTTTACAAGTCTAAGCGATATGCTCACCTATCATAAAATAAACACCTGAAAATATACAGTTTGTTCATTTCAAGAGTTCCTTACATTTATTAAGTGCATTTGAAATGCACTTTGAAAAATTGTAAGAATTTCAAAGAAAAAAATTGTGAGTGGCTTAAATTATGCAACATACCTCAACTCTTGCCTTATAAAATTCAATATCATGTAGCCTTTCTTTATATCTGCTGACTTCACTTTCCAGCTTATCAACTCTGATTGCCTTCTCCCGAAGTGCATCTAATTCATCTCGGTACATTCTTGCAGAACGAGCATCCGAAATCAAGTTCATGTTCTAAATATAAATAAATATTAATAACATAATATTGTTTTCTATTTTCAAATTGATAATCTTTGGTTACACAACTTGGTGAATTTACTAAATAAGAAAAAAATTGTATACTTAAAAAGTGTGAATTTTATGGTATGTACACTATGTATCTCAGGTTGTTTTTTTAAATGAAGAAACAAAATTTTTTTTAAAACCAAGAATAAAAAGTATTTTAAAATATTTTTTTTGCATATAAATATACAAACTTATGCTTACATATAATTTTTATGTAGTATTCAGTATTAGGAATATAAAAAATATTCAGGATATTTTAAAATAAGTGAACCACTACTTAACATAAATTTTTATGCAATGTTCTATATTCAGGATATTTTAAAATAAGTGCACTTCTTAACATAATCACTTACAACTAACTTAAAGTGAAAAAGTTAACTTTAAAATACAGGATAATAAAAACAGAGAAGAGGCAAACTGTATTACTAAAATTCATCATTATTTACTTTAGAAAAATAATATTTCTATCCAGATAATGTAACAAAATTCTGCTGAGTTTTTTTAATACTTCCAAGGGATGATTAGTTGCATATCTTAATGTCATTTCAGGCAAATTAAAATTCACCCTTTTACAGGCCCTCATAATCCTTTAGAACAGCAGTTACCAAAGTGTGATACAGGGACATCTGTGGATCCCTGAAACCCTTTCAGGGAGTTCATGAGTTGAAAATTATTTTCAAAATAATACTAAAACATTATTTGCCCTTTTGCTCTCATTCTCTCACAAGGTTGCAATGGAGTTTTCTAGAGACTACATAGCATGTGATATCTTAAGAGACTGAATGCAGAAAATAGATAAGAGAATCTGGTAGTCTTCAATTAAGCCAGGCATTAAAGAATTTGCAAAAATGTGAAAGTATCAGTCTTCTTAATTTTGGGAGGGGAAAATAATGGTTATTTGGTTAAAATAAATTTTAGCATAGAATAGGTTGTATATTCTTTTTGAATGAATATTTCTTTTAAGTTTTAATTTCAAGTATAATACCAGTATAGTCCACCTTAAACATCCTTATTAATTTTCAAGAGTAGAAAAGAGTCTTGAGATCAAAAAGACTGAGAATCACTGTTTTAGACAGAACACACATATAAAGAATTCTGCTACCAAAAGCAGAAAGCAACCACAGCATATTTAGAAATAAACATCATGATTCCCAGTATCATTCATCTAGCAAGGTTCCAGTTTATGATCCTGCAAGTGGAATATTCCCTGAATTTAAAATGGAACGTTAGGGTAACGAAAAGAAATACTTGTCCAGCTTACCACAATCCTACCATTTATGGTTAAAGAAGACCTCAAGCACTATCTCCAAATGAAAATGAAACCTTACAGAGTTATTAAAAGAAGTGAACTCTTAAACAATCTTGGTTCAAGATTAAAAATCACAAAGCTTTAGTAAAATAAAAATAATTTTTTAAGTAAAAAATGTTTATCTTAATATGAAAAAAGTGAAAAATCAAAAAACATTCTATTCTATATAAGTTAACATAAAGCACCATCAAAGAGCAGAGATCTAAGGAGATACATATAAGCAGCACAGGTTACAGTACAGGTGCTCCAGCTTCCAAGCCCACTGAAGCCAAATGCATAAAAAAGAGAAACTTGGAACTGCCCTAGGCCTAAGAGGCTCCTCTGAATCTTAGTGAAGTTGGAATAACACTGACATAGAAAAAAGAAAAGTCCAAAGACCTTGATTTCTAATCTTTACTCTAGCATTTGTGAAGAGAAAAACACTGAAAAGTCATTAAATTTCTTTAAGCATCAGCAACCTCATAATTCATTAAAGTTATAAATTATATGGAGAAAAATTAATTCCCAATTACTTAGCAGTCCTACATAATAAAAGTTCCAGGTACAAACCTCTTGTTGCAGCCTTTTTAGTTCTATTTCCATTTGTTCAAGTTCTTGTTTACAGTCCAGTAACTGGTCAGTCTTTTCCTCCCTTAAACGCAAAAAATATTTATTATATAATAAGCTTGCTGCTTTAGAAAACTATGATCATCAACTGCATTAATACAAATGTATTATCATTACTAAATATCTAGTTGAACACAGCATTAGCCATAATCTCAACCCAGGGGAGAAAGATAAAGAAATGGGTATTGGGAATTTGTGATCGGATGTCATTAATCAAACTACCCCTTAAAGTTTTCCAAAGGCTAATAACCTCAGTGACTCATGCCCTCATAGTTCACAAGGTAGTTTCTCTCTCTCCATGCTTCCTCCCAACCTCCATTCTCACTCCCCTTTCTCGCTTTCTCCCTCTCTTCCTCTCTGTGTAGTCAAAAACAAATAAGCTGGAAGAGTTTTCATGCAAGGCAATACTTTCTGGGTCTGAGACTTACAAGGTTCTCCAAACTATTTTCGACATAGTCAATGGCCTAAAGGAAATCATACACTGCCACACAGATTCTTAAAATCTGTATTGGTTTCTTCCCTGTAGCCTATAAACATCTTCAAATTTCTACTATTTTTTTTCTCTTTAAATTACTTTACTTCTACCTCCCATTTTCTATCTCCCCTTCAGAGCCACACTCCTAAATAAAGTCTCCACTCATTATCTCCAGTTTTCCACCATCTGTTCTTTTTTTTTATCATTTGATATTTTTAACTCAACAGGATATTGGAAAAACTTTCACAAAGCAATACATACATAAAAAAGCATAATACATAAATACCATAAATCCATTTCTATATGGTACTGTTCTCAAAAAACAGTCCCTAATAGTCATACACTTAGGTTGTTACCAGTCTTTTAATGTTATAAAACTTAATAAATAAGCTTGCACAGCCAAGTCTGTATGTCCCATCTAATCTAGGTATTACTTTAATACTTCATGTGGTTTTATATGTTGAATCAGCCTCAAGTCCTTTTCATAAAAATTTTTATTTTGAAATAGTTATTGACTTAAAGGAAATTGCAAAAATAATACACATTCTCATGTACCCTTCATACGGCTTTCCTCAATGGTGACATTTTATATATTGGTAGTATAGTATCAAAAGCAGGAATTTGGCATTGGTACAATACCATTAACTAAATTTACAATCTTATTTCATTTTAAAATCCATTTCTGAAGTTGATGGGAAACAGAATGATTTTACATGTACATACCATGTTCCACATGCTATGCATACCTGTCTAAAGGAACTAGCTTTCCCTAATGATAAATGTTGGCAAATGCCATCAGCCTCACTAGAAAACAAAATTTGATTGGGAATGTAACATGAAAAGAAAAGAAGTATCCAACAAAACAACCAAAAAAACCTAAAGGTACCAAGCTGGAGAGCTTATGTGAAAGTGGCAAGTTAGTGGTAGAAGCAGTCAGAGCTTTAAGCTTCCCAGGGAGACAGAAGTCACAGTGTCAGTTTGCTCAGGAAGGACATCCTGGGAAAGCTGGCATTTGTGCTAGGACTTGCACAATAAAAACATAGTCTGGGATAGAAAGAAAAGGCAATCCAGGGACAACAGTGCAGAGGCAGGAAGGCAAGGGAACCAGGCATCTGGGTCCTTCAGAAAGCATTTCCCAAGCTCCTGCTCTGAAACAGGCCCTGGGCTGGGTGTTGGATAGTCACATGGGTGAAGCAAAAGCTCCGCCCTTGCTGAACCTACAGTTTGTCTGGAAACACAAACGTGACTGGTGCTGTGATAGGGGAGGCACTGGGGTCTATGGGAGTCCAGAGCAGCAACTGAAACTCCCAGGGGATGGGGGGACTGGTAGAGGCTTTCCACCATCTGTTCTTTAATAAAATGTTCATGTATATGAACTGTATTTCAATTTTTATAAAGGGTAAATGTTCATTGTAAAAAGAAAATCTGTTGTTGACATCCCCTCATACCCATACATTTTTTTAAAACAATAATTTTTAATGGAGAATTATTCCCTTTAATAGAGAAACTATAATTTATTCAAGTGGATTCCATTTTTCACTGTAATGAATAATGGTCTGGTAAAATTATACATAAAACCCTACATATTTCAGATTCCTGAAAACACATTACAGCTTTGAAAGTTCTTGATATATACTGTCAAAATGACCTTCAGAAAGGTCATTACCAATTTATAATACACCCAGCAGAGAATAAAAATGCCTACATGTGAAATAATTTAACAACTGAAAAGTGCTGATATTGTTCTAAATTGCATTTATTTGAATACAAGGAAAGAATCATTGTGCTTTCTTTCATGCCATTAAAATTTTTTCTGATAAAAAGCTATTATTTTTTTAAGTCTTTTAATTGAAAAAAGATATTACCTTTTGTGATTTATAAGATATTTCTTACAAATATTTCTTCATAGTTTGTTGAATGCTTTTTAAAAATTAAGAACATTTTTTATTGAGGTTATATATATATATCATTTGTTATATATAATATATATAACATAAAATTGTAATTTTAACCATTTCAAGTATATAATTCAAGGGTATCAATTACATTTACGATGTTGTTAAATTATCACCACTACCTATTCCCAAAACTTCATCACCCCAATTTTGAAACCATTAAGCAATAACTCTCCCATTTCCTCAGCCCCTTACCTCTAAAGTACTTTTTGTTTCTCGAAATTTGCCTATTAAAGATAATTCATTTAAGTGGAATCATATAATATTTGTCCTTTGTATCTGTCTTATCTGACTTAGCAAATTGTTTTCAGGGCTCATTCATGTTGTAGCACATAAGAGAATTTCATCCTTTTTTGGCTGAATAATATTCTATCATATGCTTAAGGCACATTAGGTTTATGAATCCATCTGTACATGGACACTTGGCTTGTTACCACCTTTTGGCTATTGGGAGGAATGCGGCAATTAACATAGGCATAACAAATATCCGTTCTGAGTCCCTGTTTTCAATTCTGAGGGAATACACCTAGGCACAGAATTCTAGGTCAATGAAAGTTCTGTTTAACTTTTTGACTAATATTCAAATGTTTTAATTTCACTCATTTCTTTCTGGATGTCTATATATTTAATATATATATATATACACATATATATGTATTTGCTATTATTAATATACAATTACATGAGCAACATTATGGTTAGTAGACTCCCCCTATTATCAAGTCCCCACCACATACCCCCATTGCAGTCACTGTTCATCAGCGTAGAAGGATGTTATAGAATCACTACTTGTCTTCTCTGTGTTATACTGCCTTCCCTGTACCCCTACCCCATCCCCACCGACACTACATTATGTGTGCTAATTGTAATAGCCCTTTTTTCCCCTTATCCCCCCTTCCCACCCATCTTCCCCAATCTCTTTCCCTTTGGTAACTGTTAGTCCATTCTTGGGTTCTGTGAATCTCCTGCTGTTTTCTTCCTTCAATTTTTTTCTTTGTTCTTATACTCCACATATGAGTGAAATCATTTGGTACTTGTCCTTCGCTGCCTGGCTTATTTCACTGAGCATAGTACCCTCTAGCTCCATCCATGTTGTTGCAACTGGTAGAATTTGTTTTCTTCTTATGGCTGAATAATATTCCATCGTGTATATGTACCACCTCTTCTTTATCCATTTATCTACTCTTGGACACTTAGGTTGCTTCCATTTCTTGTCTATTGTAAATAGTACTGTGATAAACATAGGGGTGCATATATCTTTTTCAAACTGGGCTGCTGCATTCTTAGGGTAAATTCCTAGGAGTGGAATTCCTGGGTCAAATGGTATTTCTATTTTGAGTTTTTTGAGGAACCTCCACACTGCTTTCCACAATGATTGTACTAATTTACATTCCCACCAGCAGTGTAGGAGGGTTCCCCTTTCTCCACATCCTCGCCAACATTTGTTGTTGTTTCTCTTCTGGATGGCAGCCATCCTAACTGGTGTGAGGTGATAGCTCATTGTGGTTTTAATTTGCATTTCTCTGATGTCTAGTGATGTGGAGCATCTTTTCATATGCCTGTTGGCATCTGAATTTCTTCTTTGGAGAAGTGTCTGTTTAGCTCCTCTGCCCATTTTTTAATGGGCTTATTTGCTCTTTGTTTGGTGAAGTGCGTGCTCTTTATATAATTTGGATGTCAACCCCTTATCGGATATGTCATTTATGAATATATTCTCCCATACTGTAGGATGTCTTTTTGTTCTACTGATGGTATCCCTTGCTGTACAGAAGCTTTTTAATTTGATATAGTCCCATTCGTTCATTTTGCTTTTGATTCCCTTGCCTGGGGAGACATGTTCATGAAGAAGTTGCTCATGTTTATGTCCAAGAGATTTTTGCCTATGTTTTTTTCTAAGAGTTTTATGGTTTCATGACTTACATTCAGGTCTTTGATCCATTTTGAGTTTACTTTTGTGTATGGGGTTAGACAGTAACCCAGTTTCATTCTCTTACATGTAGATGTCCAGTTTTTCCAACACCAGCTATTGAAGAGGCTGTCATTTCCCCATTATACATCCATGGCTCCTTTATCGTATATTAATTGACCATATATGGTTGGGTTTATATCTGGGCTCTCTATTATGTTCCCCTGGTCTATGAATCTGTTCTTGAGCCAATATCAAATTGTCTTGATTACGGTAGCTTTGTAGTAAAGCTTGAAGTCTGGGAGCGTAATCCTCCCTGTTCTATTCTTCCTTCTCAGGATTACTTTGGCTATTTGGGATCTTTTGTGGTTCCATATGAATTTTAGAACTATTTGCTCTAGTTCATTGAAGAATGCTGTTGGTATTTTGATAGGGATTATATTTAATATTTTTTATAAAAATAGAGCTACCAGGAGGGGAGGCTCAATATGGAGTAGGAAGGCAAGACAGACATCTATACACACACACACACGCACACACACACACACACACACACACACACACACACAGAGGAAGCAACTACAGAAAATCCAATTAAACCCAAAAATGAACTGAAGACTGCAGAACAGACCATCTACACCTGAGGGAGAAGAGAAGGCCACACAGAAAAGGGTAAAGTGGCAGAGCCCCAATGGAGTGGGACCCAAGCCCTTTCCCAATCCCAGCGGACAGGCAGGAGGAAGAGGAACAGAGCAAGGTGGGGGTAGGTGCCCAGGAACTCAGCACAGCTGGCGCTGGAGATCTGCTCTGGGAACATGATACCACACTGCACTGTGTTCAGCTGATTAAAGGGAGTAGACACTGGGGACAGCTGGAACTCTCTGAGAGGTGAGATATAAGCTGCCTTTGGAGGACCGACATGCTCCATTTGTCCTGCTGAGGCCCAAAAACAGAGGCAGCAGTTTGAAAAACCTGCCAGCAGTGGGAGGGGAGCCAGAGGGGAGAGGGCTGGATGGAGGTATCTCTGCAGGAGAAAGGGCAGGTGGACAACACCTCTGCAACACTCCCTTGGCCCAACAGGTTTGGCACGCATGGGAGCCCTAGATACTCCATTCCCCTTGCTGGCCTCTCTCTGAAGTGCCTTCCTGTATACCACGAATGTGACAGCCCACTCTGCTCAACAGCATTGGACTTTGCTGCCTGGCAGGCAGAGGGAGACTCTCCCAGCTTTCACAGCCCTGTTTCAACCCAACTGGGGAGGTGCCTGCAGGAGCCAGATCTGAGTGCATCTTCCTCCCCAAGGGTGGCGAAGCTGGGTAATGGTGCCTCACTGTTGCTAGAGGGTGCCCGCAGGACTCGCTGCAGGAGCAGCTGTGTGCCACAGCAGCATGACCGGCTGCCTCCACTGCTGGTGCAGGCTCCCACTGTACAACTCACTCCCACTGCACACTTGTACAACCCCACACTGCACACATCGTACCACCTCTGCGAACCCACACACCCACCACAGGACTCACTGCCTCAGCACACCTACACCCCTCCCAGCACTGCAACACCCCACCACGGCCACTGCATGCCCCATGCCCTCCAATCACACAGCTTAGCCACTGCTGAGCACCCCTGCACTCCAAAACCACGTGACTTGACATCACCTGCACCCTGACATAGTTCAACTCCCCCTGAAACCACCTGACTAAGGCACCCTGTTAAGGCAGCAGCTGCATCATCACTGCATCGCAGGCAGATGACAGCCCTGCCCACAACGATCCCAGCAGAAACCACTGCTCTGATCACATAGGCCTGGCTAAGGAAAACTGCTCGGCCTCAGCACACTGAGATAAACCATGGCCAGAAGACATACAGAAAGGCGACCCGGCCCATTGCCCACCAACAGCAGCTGGGGCTCCACAGCAAAGGAGAAGCAGGGACTCGAGAGGAAAGAGTCCTGAGCTTCTGGGAACCACAAGACACCTTCTTTATAAAGCCTTTACTCTCTACATCAGGAGGCATAGCAGATCCATCTAATACAAAAGAAAAAACACAGAAACCCTGACAAAATGAGGAGGCAGAGAACTATGTTCCAAACAAAACAACAGATTAAGATACCAGAAAGAGGGCTAAATGAAACGGAGATCACAAATCATCTTGATAAATATTTCAAAGTTAAAGTCACTATTTGCAGATGACATATTATAAATAGAAAACCCTAAAGAATCCACCAAAAAACTACTAGAACTAATAACTGAATTCAGCAAAGTTGCGGGATATAAAATTAATACACAGAAATCTGTTGTGTTCCTATATACTAACAATGAACTAGCAAAAAGAGAAATCAGGAAAACAATTCCATTTATAATTGTATTGGAAAGAATAAAATACCTAGGAATAAACCTTACCAAGGAATTGAAAGACCTATACTCTGAAAACTACAAGATACTCATGAGAGAAATTAAAGAGACACAAATAAGTGGAAATCTATCCCGTGCTCATGGATAGGAAGAATGTAGTCAAAATGACCATCCTGCCCAAAGCAATCTACAGATTCAATGCAATTCCTATCAAAATACCAACAGCATTTTACAGTGAACTAGAACAACTAATTCTAAAATACATATGGAACCACAAAAGGCCCTGAATAGCCAAAGCTATCTTGAGAAACAAGAACAAAGCTGGGGGAACTATGCTCCCTGACTTCAAGCTCTACTACAAAACCACACTAATCAAGACAATTCCTGGCACAAGAACAGACCCATAGATCAATGGAACAGCATAGAGAGCCCAGATATAAATCCACACATATATGGTCAATTAACATACCACAAAGGATCCATGAATATGCAATGGGGAAAAGACAGCCTCTTCAATAACCGATGTTGGGAAAACTGGACAGCTACATACAAGAGAATGAAGCTGGATTACTGCCAAACTCCATACACAAAAGTAAATTCAAAATGGATCAAAGACCTGAATGTAAGGTACGAAACCATGAAACTCTATGAGGAAAACATAGGTAAAAATCTCTTGAACATAAATATAAGCAATTTTTTCCTGGATACATCCCCTCAGGCAACGGAAACAAAAGAACAAGTGGGACTACACCAAACGTAAAGAGCTCATACACCTAAACACCAAAAAAACAAATAACCTGATTACAAAATGGATGGAGGACCCAAACAGACATTTCTCCAAAGAGGAAATACAGATGGCCAACAGGCACATGAAAAGATGTTTCACATCACTAATCATCAGGGAAATGCAAATCAAAACCACAATGAGGTATCACCTCACATCAGCAGAAGGGCCACTAACCAAAAGACAAGAAATAAGTGTTGATGAAGATGTGAAGAAATGGGAACCCTCCTACACTGTTGATGGGAATGTCAATTGGTGCAGCCACTGTGCAAAGCAGTATGGAGGTTCCTCAAAAAATGAGAAATAGAAACACCTATTGACCAAGTAATTCCACTTCTAAGAATTTACCCTAGGAATTTTGAATCAACAAAATCCTTGATCCAAAAAGATATATGCACCCATTTATTGCTGCATTATTTACAATGGCCAAGATATGGAAGCAACCTAAGTATCCATCAATAGATGAATGGATAAAGAATACGTTGTACACATACAAATCGAATATTATTCAGCCATAAAAAGAAAAGTAATCCTCAAATTTGCAACAACATGGATGGAGCTAGAAAGTATTATGCTCAGTGAAATATAAATACAAAGCAAAACAGAATCAACAAAACAGCAGTAGTGTCATAGACACTGCGAAGGGACTGGTGTTTACTATGGGGGTGGCGTTGGAGTGGGTGAGTAGGGAGTGTGAGGGGGATAAAGTGGCACAGGTTGGTCCTGGGGATATTAGTACAACATGGAGAATATAGCCAATGATTCTGTAACATCTTCCTATGTTGACAAATAGTAGCTGTATTAGTGGGGGTGAGGATTTAATAATATGGGTAACTGTTGAACCATTGTGGTTATATACCTGAAGCTTATATAAGACTGTATATAAAAAAAAAAAGAGCAACCACTTCTTTTGCTTTGTGCAAAGATATTTCCTACCAAGAGGACAATTATATATACTTCTATATTTCTTTTTGGTTCTTTCATCATTATTTAATTTTTTACATTTAGCTCTTTAATCCACTGGAAACTCAATTTGGTTTATGTGAAATATTAATTTAAATAATTTTTCCAAGAGTTATCCAGGATTTCCAGCCTCAATAATAATTTCTTTCGGCACTCATTTCATTATCAATAGCAGCGAGGCTTTCATCCACAGTTCCCCACTGACACTGTTTATCAAGAGTTTATTACCTTCTTATTGACAAATCCAATGGATTATTTTTGCATCTTTTAGCAGAATTTAATATAATTAACTCCATTCTTTTTCTTAAAACACTCTCCTTTGACTTCCTGACTCCACACTCTTAGGTGTTCCTCTACACATTAACTCTGGCCTTTCACTGATTTCATGTTTTGTGCCCATCTTTTGGCCAAAATTATCAAACTCGAATTATCTGTACCAGGCACTTTTGTTAAGCACTTTTCACTTTGCCAAGCACGTAATCCTCACAAACACCCTCTAAAGAAACAGTAGCAGTGATAGCAGCTTACATTTATTGAGCACTAATGTCCTAGACTCTGTTCACTTTACAATTTACCTCACCCAACAACTTTACAATAGGCACAATTATTATTCCTACTTAATAGGCTAGGAAACCGATCTTAGAGAGATTAAGTAACTTGGCCATAGTCACTCAGTTAAGTGGTGAGCCAGGATTCACACTCAGGCAGAATGCCTCTCAAGCTCATGCACTTGATCATATGGTATAGGCAGTCTCTCTCCAGGGTACATATTAGAAGTTTCATTTTATGAAGAGACAGAGTAATGCGTAGTATGTATGAATACATACATCTATAATATGGTTGAATAATATGTATGAAGAAACACAGTAATGTGGCTAATAAATGGTGAAGTCTGCCCTTAACCATTTAAACACCTTTATACTGTGTTCTTCAGATCACATTCTTCTCATTCTTCATGTTCTTCCTGGGCAGGTGTACCACTCCCAAGGTTCAACTCCTATGTACAATGCTGCTATTATTCTGCATCAGGCATAAGCTAATAATTCCAAATCTCTATTCTGAATTGTGAACTAATCATCCAGGGATCATCTCCATGGAGATATATCAAAGGTACCTCAAACTGAATATGTCAAAAACTAAATTTGTCTTTTACCTTAATATTCTTCTTCCCTCGTACGTTCCCTATCTGAGTAAATGGCATTACCATCCCAATAGAAACCGATTGTAAGAAACCAGGAATTATACCAAAAATCCTGCCTTCTCCCTTACCTCCTCTACAACTTCACTGTTACAACTTTACATCAGACCCACACTATCTGCCTGAATTGCCCTTCAGTCGACCTTCACATTGTCACCAGAATTAATTTTTTTGGTCTAAACATTCACTAAGAGTCAGTTATTAAGACTAGTATCTCTTTAGTAAAACACAAATCTGATATGACACTCCTACATAAAAAATCTTCAATTGGTCCCCGCTATTTAAAGTCTGAACTTCTGAGTACTAAATATATGACCCTCCACGTATTCACTCCACCATTTTCCTTCCTTCCTTCCTTCCTTCCTTCCTTCCCTCCCTCCCTTCCTTTTTTAATTAATGTATCATTGATACACAATCTTATGAAGGTTTCACGTGAGCAACATTGTGGTTTCAACATTCACCCATATTATCAAGTCCCCCCGCCCTGACCCCATTGCAGTCACTGTCTATCAGCATAGTAAGATGCTATAGAGTCACTACTTTTCTTCTCTGTGCTATACTGCCTTCCCCATGCCCCTCCTACATTATGTGTGTTAATCATAATGCCCCTTAATCCCCTTCCCCCACCCTCTCCACCCCAACCCCTTCCCTTTGGTAACCACTAGTCCCTTCTTGGAGTCTGTGAGTCTGCTGCTGTTTTGTTCCTTCAATTTTGCTTTGTTGTTATACTCCACAAATGAGTGAAATCATTTGGTACTTGTCTTTCTCCTCCTGGCTTATTTCACTGAGCATAATACCCTCGAGCTCCATCCATATTGTTGCAAATAGTAGGATTCCTTTTCTTTTTATGGCTGAATTAATATTCCATTGGTATTCACTCCATCATTTTCAACTTCACTTCTTGCCATTGCCCCTCCTTAAATAGTACTGTATTTCTTCAACTTCACCTTCTGCTTAGAACACCCAAATAACCCTTTTCAACATAGTTAATGTCTAATAAAGCTGAAATGTGGCTCTCTCTATGAAATCTTCCTTACACCCTCCCTTTTTCTCCCAGGTCAGAAATGACCAAAAGTCCTTTAGGTTTCAAATGCAGGCTATATGGACTTCTTTTATTCACTGATTAAAAGTTTTTATCTCATAATTCAATTTAAAAATGGGCAAAGGAACTGAATAGACATTTCTCCAAAGAAGATGCACATATGACCAATAAACACAGGAAAAGATGCTCCACATCATTAGTCATCAGGGAAATGCAAGTCAAAACCACAGTGAGATATCACTTCACACTTACTAGCATGGCTGTAACCAAAAAGGTATATAATAATAAGTATTGGTGAGGATATGGAAAAACTGGGCCCTCAGACATTGCTGGTGGAAATGTAAAATAGTGCGGACAGTCTGACAGTTCCTCAGAAGGCTAAACATAGAGCTACCATATAACACTGCATTTCTACTTCTTGGTATACAACCACCAAGATAACTGAAAACAAATGCCCACATATAGACTTCCACATGAACGATCACAGTAACATTGTTTTATAAAGCCAAAAAGGAGAAACAATCCAAATGTGCAGCTCATAAATGGATAACCAAAATGTGATATATCCATGTAATGGAATATTATTCAGCCATAAAAAGGAATGAGGTTCTGAAACATGCTAGAATGAGGACAAACCTTGACAACATTATGCTAAGTGAAAGAAGCCAGTAACAAAAGGCCACGTAATATATAATTTCATTTATATGAAATGTCCAGAATAGGCAAATCCATGGACTAGAAAGTAGATTAATGGTTCCCAAGAGCCTGGGGCAAAAAGGGATAGGGAATGGCCGCTAATGAGTATGGGGTTTCCTTGTGTGGTGTTAAAAATTACTTGATATTAGACGGTATGTGATGATTGCCCAGCTCTACAAATTATACTAAAAATCACTGAATTGTATACCTTAAAAACATGAATTTTATGATTTGTGAATTATATCTCAACAAATCTATTTAAAAAATAGATAATTTGTGTGAAAGAAAAACTCTGAATACATGAGATCCAAGGAAGCAGAGAAAAATATTAAAGAAAGTGTTTGGTAACTGAGAAGTGACTGGTGATTACCATGGCGAAGGGGTTAGGATGGGTAGGTAGGAGGGATAAGGAGGCACAAAATCTAACTCATAACATAAGTTGGTTGTGGGGATAAAGTGAAGCATGGAAAATAGTCAATGGATTCTGTAAAATCTTTCTATGTTGAGAGATAGTAACTGCATTAGTTGGGTTGAGGATTTAATAATGTGAGTAACTGTTGAATCACTGTGTTGTATACTTGAAACCAATATAATACTGTTTGTCAACTCTATTTCAATAAAAAAGAAGAAAAAAATGAATTTTTTATGTTAACTAATGCAAATAGTGAAAGTTATAAGGAATTATGTATTCTTCCATCCAATTCACAAATTATTCTTTTACTCTGTATATTAAAAATCAAAAGCAATTATATTACAATGTACTACCCATAAGTAATTATGCTATTCATTGCATGCTCTCATTAAAATTATTTATTTCCATTATGTATAAGGCAACCTGAACTATTTTTATCTACCATGATTCCCACACCTTATCACTTTAGTAAAGATCTGTCCCAACAAAAATACGTAAGACTAATGTTAATAGAAGAAATCCATGAAGGAATACATTTTCAAAGAATAACAAAGATGGCATTTGACAAAATGTTAGTTACTGGGAATACTTGTTATATCTGGCACATTTACTTATTTAAAATCCTCATTTACATTTTTCTGCCAGCATATGAGACAATTTTATCAGTCACCCTAAGTTGCTTGGAATTTTAATATGCTCCATGACCAAGTAAATTTTATTTAAAAATAAAATTTTAATATGGCACAAAATGTTAAATGAATTCACAGCCATCACTGCAATTCTAATTGCATACTTTAAATACTGGAGAAGATTATGCTAAATTATATGGAACCAAGCAGTGTTCACTGTTTAGGCTATCCATTAACTGTCAGTCAAACTAATAACAGCAATCTCTTCTCCAATTTCCCTGGTGCAGCTGTTTATAGAATATCCTGGGCGTATTCACTTCAACACATACATAATAATGCAGACATCCAAAATGAAAGCTGTATTTTTTTGTTTTCAAATTTTCCTATAGACTGTGTATTTTTTATACCTTGCATATTCAGTCCTTTTTTAAACCAAATGCTTTAAATAATCAGTAAATAAACATAATTGCTATATTGTCTTTAAATTTAAATCTACATTCTGAAGACTGAATCTAGGAGAATAAATCAATAAAAAAAGGTAAAAAGAAAAAAACTCCAAACACAAAAATTCTTTGTTTTTTTTGAAGTGTAAAATAAAAAATCTCCACTAGAGATTGGTCATGTGTTTACAGGCATAGCTCAGAGATACTGCAAGTTTGGTTCCAGACCGCCCCAATGAAGCAAATATCACAATGAAGTGAATAAAAAAAAAGCAAGTCAAATGAGTTTCTTGCTTTTCCAATGCATATATAAAAAGTTAGGTTTATACTATACTATAGTCTATTAAGTGTGCAATAGCATTATGTCTAAAAAAAATGTACATGTTAATTTTAAAATATTTATTGCTAAAAAATTCTAACCATCCCCTGAGTTTTCAGCAAGTTATCATCCTTTTGCTGGTGGAGGGTCTTGCCTCCGTGGTGCTGACTGCCAACCGCTCAGGGTGGTGGTCGCTGGGGTGGCTGGGGAAATTTCTTAAAATGAGACAACAATAAAGTTCGCCGCATTGACAGACTCTTCCATTCATGACTGGTTTCTCTGGAGCGTGTTATGCTGTTTGATAGCATTTCACCCACAGTGGAAGATCTTTAAAAACTGGAGTCAGTCCTCTCAAACTCTGCTGCTGCTTTATCAACTCAGTTTATGTAGTAGTATAAACCGAGTATTTCAACAATCTGCACAGCATCTTCAGCAGGAACAGATAGCATCTCAAGAAACCATTTTCTTTGTTCATCCATGAGAAGGAAATCCTCATCCATTCAAGTTTTACCATGAGATTGCAGCCATTTAGTCACATTTCCTGGCTCCACTTGTAATTCTATTTCTCTTCCTGCTTTTGTGACATCTGCGGTTATTTCCTCCTCAGAGTCTTGAACCCCTCAAAGTCATCCATGAAGGCTGGAATCAACTTCTCCCAAACTCTGTTAATACTGACATTTTGATCTCTCTCCACGAATGTTCTTAACGGCATCTAGAATAGTGACTACTTCCCAGGTTTTCAGTTCACTTTGGCCAGATCCATCAAAGGAATGTATCTGTGGCAGCAATAGCCTTATAAAATAAATGTATTTCTTAACTAATAAGAACTGAAAGTCAGAATTACTCCTTGATCCATGGGCTGCAGAATGGCTGTTGTGTAAGTGGGCATGCAAACACGTTACTCTTGTTGCCCGTCTCCACCAGAGATGTTGGGTGAGCAGGTGCACTGCCAATGAGCAGTAGTGTTTCGAAAGGAATCTTTCTTTCTGAGCAGTTGGTCTCAACAATGGGCCTAACAAAAGCAGTAAACCATATTATAAACAGATATGCTGTCACCCAGGCTTTGTTGTTCCATATATGGAGAACAGGTAGAGTAGACTTAACATAATTCTTAAGGGCCCTAGGGTTTTCAGAATGGTGGATGAACACTGGTTTCAACTTCAAGTCACTTATGACTGTATTAGCCCCTAACAAGAGGGCCAGCCTGTCCTCTGAGGCTTTGAAGGCAGGCTTTGACTTCTCCTTTCTAGGTATGGAAGTCTGAGGTGGCAAGTTCTTCTGATACAAGCCTGTTTTGTTTACTTTGAAAATCGACTGTTCAGTGCAGCCACCTTCAAGAGTTGCCTTAGCCAGATCTTCTGGATAACTTGTTGCAGCTTCTGCATCAGCACTTGCTGCTTCACCTGCACTTAGATATGTTTTGTAGACAGCTTCCTTCCTAAAACCTTAAGAAACAACCTCTGCTAGCTTCAAACTTTTCTTCTTCCCCTTCCTTACCTCTCTCAGCCTTTATAGAATTGAAGATAGTTAGAGCCTTGCTCTGGTTGAGGCTTTGGCTTTAAGGAATGTTGTGGCTGGTTTGTTCTTCTATCCAGACCACTAAACCTTTCTCCAGATTAGCAGTAAGGCTGTTTCACTTTCTTTCCATTCATGGGTTAACCAGAGTAGCACTTTTAATATCCTTCAAGAACTCTTCTTTTGCATTCACAACCTGGCTAACTGGCGCAAGAGGCCTAGCTTTCAGCCTGCCTCAGTTGTTGACATGCCTTCCTCACTAAGCGTAACCATTTCTCGCTTTTGATTTAAAGTAAGAGATGTGCAACTCTTCCTTTCACTTGAATACTTAGAGCCCATCGTAGGGTTATTAACTGTCCTACTTTCAATATTGTTGTGTCTCGGGGAATGGAGAGGCCCAAGAACAGAGAGAGAGACAGGGGAATGGCCAATTGTTCAAGCAATCAGAACATGCACAACATTTATGGATTAAGTTTGCTGTCTTATATGGGTGTGTTTGTGATAACCCAAAACAATTACAGTAGTAGCCTTAGAGATCACCCATCAAAGATCACTGTAACAAACTTAAAAATAATGAAAAAGTTTGAAATATTGTGAGAATTTCCAAAATGTGACACAGACCCAAAGTGAGCAAATGCTTTTGGAAAATGGCACCGAGACTTACTTGACACAGGATTGCCACAAACCTTCGATTTGTAAAAAAAGGTAGTATCTATAAGTGCAATAAAGCCAAGTATGCAATTAAACAGCAACAGAATGAGGTATGCCTGTACATATTCTTCACCAAGGAATGCCTATGTGACATTTACACCGACTTTTCTATAATGATCTTGGAAAATTAAATAAATATAATTTCATCAGCACTAACCAATCTGAGTATTTACCATTTCTAAGTACACCACTCAAGCATTTCTGTTACTCAGTGCAGAAAATACATACACAAAATTATTTTTTTGTAATACTTTATGCTAACAATTCAGTCTTTTATAACATTAATTTTAGGAGCTAGGCTTGTTGATCTGATTTGGTGGATGCCAGTATTTTGGATTTCATGGGATGTTAAAATAAAAAAATTAAGAAGACCCCAAAATGCCAAGGAAGAACATTATTTTATAAATGAAAGGATATTTTAAAACTAGAAAGATAGGAAGGATGTAAATCCAGAATAAAGGACATACTTTAGACTGGTAAGATTTAGCATTAGGAAATCCTTATGCCAGTTTTCTTATTTTTCTCATTTTGACAAATACTAGTAAAACTCTGAAACAGGCTAGTCAATGGGAACCACTGCTGTATATTCATTCCATAGTTGTACGAACATTGTTTAGGTCGACTCTGTGACCATATAAATTCAATAAAACTTGAAAATCAGCAACTTACAATTCCTGCCTAAGCCTTCTTATCTTGGCTTTAGCATCTGCCAGTTCCACTGACAGATGATGTCGACTTTCTGTTCGCTTCATGCCTGGAGAATCACAGGGTGATTGTGCAGATGAAGAGGCATGAAGGAGAAAGTGAAGACCATCTCGCTCTTCGAAGAGTTCTAGGATAGTCTAAGGAAATACAGAAATAAACACAGATTCACTTTCAGTATTCTAGGTTATGAGAACATCAACATGATTCACTGCATGTAGTACTGTACTACAATATGAAAAACAACTCATTGGTCAAAAAATATCTTAACTTTGTCATACGTAGCTGTCATTTTTAAAAGTTTCATTTAACAGTTCATGGATAACCTATTTAGTTGATAAACTAGAATACAATTTACTATTTTTTTCCTTCCTAGTTCTCTTAACAAAAGAAATCAATTGTGGTAAAAGTAACTATTCTAGATAGCAATGTTGGAAAGGCATAGGAGACATGACATAGAAAAAAAATTAACCCAAGAGTGATATGTCTACAACTGTGCTGGCCAATATTGTAGCCAGTAGCACAAGTAGCTATTTAATTAAAATCTTTTGAAGTTAAAAACAAGGTTCCCTTGTCATACTAGCCACCTTTCAAGTGCACAATAGGCATATATAACCAGTGGTTACTGTACTGCACAGAGCAGAAATACAATCTTGCCATCATTGCAGAACTGGACAATGCTCTAGAACTGACCTAATAGGGGCCTAACAGGGACCTAACAGGACCTCAGAAGTTTAGTGTAAGTAACTGAATCACAGAGATTGATTTGCTTATGATCACACAACAAGCTAGTAGCAAGCAATGCCAAGACTCTAGGCCTGTCTCTTGACTCCATATCCTATGCTCTCCTCTTACAGTACTAGGTCCTATCTACTTCCCATGTCAATGCTACTTTTATTTATTTGTCTAGAGACCCTCTATGGGACACAAATCTCCTTCTAGTTATCCTAGACCTGAACTTTAAAGGACTATTTAACCTACATGCACTTCATTCAATCATACTCTCCTCTAATTTTCCTCTTTTTGAAAATTCTCTTTATTCTAAACTAATTTATCAGGTTTTCTTTCAAACTTCTCACGCAAACAGAAATTGTCTTCAATAGCAACTTCAACAGTCCTACTCCAGAATGGGTGGGATTACCACCTTGGGACCATGAAATCACAATCCTCACTTTGTTTCTCATCACCAAGTCTTATAATGCCCTCAATGAATCATTACTTTTCTTCTTTTTTTAACCACTCATCACAATTCATTTCTTTGTCCTTTGGATATATATATTTTTTTCAGCACCTGAATCAAGGTCTGTTCAACTATTGCTTTTACAGATTCCAGTATGCCTATTAATAAAACACAGAGTGTGGCTTCCCAGTCCCTTTTCTCTCTACAACTCCACATCCACTCGCTATTCAATAAATACAGGCTTCTCCATGAGAGAACCATTCCCCTTTTGTGCCATGTTTCCACTAGCATTGCTCCCAAGTCAACGTATCTATCCTAAACCTTTAATCACTCAATTCCCCCTTTTTGCCCACTCAAAAAGATTATTCTTGGTTACTCTAGAGTTCCTACTTAGCCTGGAACTACAATTAAGCCCTTAAGCATCACCCTTACTTTCAAATTTAACACTATTCATTCCATTCTTTGACTCTGAATCACATTGGGGAACAAAGAAAAGGGAATGAATATTTAGAGAACTCTTAGCTAGGAGATTTTCCTGTAAGAGCTTATTTAATATTATAATCTGCAATAGATATATTATGTCTGTACACATAAGGAAACTGAGGTTCATATAGATTAAATAGCCAAAGTCACATATCTAATGGTAGTTAACAGGAATTCAAATTAAAGTTTGACTAAAACACTACGTTATTTTTCTATCATTAGTTTTTCTATTCGTGCCCCAAGGTGATAAAGAACTCTATAAGAAAAACAA
>JAVSCE010018189.1:0-18212 GCA_032199065.1 Smutsia gigantea | reverse complement strand
AACAGTTGAATAGATACATGCAAATTGAATATTTAATGAGAGAACTGTGGACATCCTTTCTTCTCCTACCAAATATCCTCAGGGACAGTCTGTTTGTCCAGGAGAAACAAGGTTATTTTATTGATCAAAGATGATGTCAGACCCCTGGCTGTGGGGAGATTAAAGGTTGCAGAGTTCATACTATTTTAGTTCTTGTACATGAAACAAGGAATTTTTTCCTTTCTTTTCTCTAATAAATATACGGAGTAGTGTTTTCCTGTGTGTGCCTCTTAACATGTAGATGAACATAAAGAAGAAAAATCAGTAAACTGGAGAGGAATCAGCAAAGCTTTTCCTTAGGCTGATTTCTTTTCCTCTGTTAAACAGAAACAAAAAAGGCCAGGGGGTGGGGTGGGTGGTGGGGAGGGACAATCTGTGTCCGGTTGACATAAAGTGATTTGGGTTTTGAAAAGGATATGGAGTAGAAGGGACAAAATAAGGAAACAGGGTAAGACTTTGGGCAAGAAGTTTTCTTGCTGAGGACCTGGGTGTCTGGAGCAAGCCAGTCAAAATCAGCATGAAGAATCTAACTAGTACTGGAAAAGAATTGTATGGTGGTTTCTCACCAGGGGCTCAAATTTAAAAGCCTTGGGCTGCTTTCTACATGTTTCAGTTGAAAAAAAGACAACTGTTTTGTTCAGACTTGGACAGATAGTAGAAGCATGGTGTTTATTTATCATAGTTCTGTTAACAGTCCAGCTTTGACTCCACTTAGGAGTTGTTTCTCTCCTTTGAAATTAGGGGAGACATCCTAAAACAATTGCCTTGCAAACTGAAGACGATGTTGCTTTTGATGGTGATTATACAATGGGCCTAAATAAGATGGAAAGACAAATTTCTGTGTTTTGTTCACTCCATATCTGTTCACTTTATTTTTGGCAACATTGCAAGGAAATAATGTTAAATTAATCACTGTGGTTTTGTAGATTAAAAAAAAAAACTTGGATGTTTTGGACATGCTCCCAAGAAACAGAGATGCTTGTGTGCTTCCTTTGCGTTGCCTTGCTCCTCAGATGGCGTCTGTGGTGCAGATTAAAGCTTTTCCTTCAAGTGATATGAGTGAGTCATGGCTAGGCCAGGACAGAAAATAGGAATGTGTATCATGTGCATTTCACCTAAACACAAACTCCTCAGTTTCATAACCATTTTGGTTGGACCTGCAAGGCTTTTCAGAGGGTCAGAGCAGTAATTAGATAGAAAATGCATATCTGGCGGATACGTGCAGCTAGTCTCTATAATGGAAGTCCCGAAGTTCTCTCTTGCTGGGAAAGCAACTGGAGGCGTCTTCTCCTTGAAAAAGAGCTGCTGCTATGTGTTGAGAAGAGCAATCACCTTTGCTACTTTGGTAAGATTGACTGGGCCATCAAGGCCATCAATCCTCTAGATTATAAACTCTGTGAGGACAGGGACTATATGACGTGTGTCTTTTGTATCTCACATTGTGTCTAGCATGAAGCTGGCAAATGTCTGGAATAGTCCTTATGCAATAAATACTTAATGACTTGGTCAAACGGAAGTTTGGTTCTCTTTAGCCCATCTGAGGCTGTGGCAGTTAAATCGGGAGCTTCACTGAGCTGTCTTTTTCTGACCGAAAACCTACCTTCTGATCACTGTCTTACCTTCTGGGATGTGGGGCAAAGAGCGTCACTCAGCTGCCCTGCTACTGACAGGTGTTTAAAGGTGACAGTGGGTATGGCTTTTGTCCCTACCATTACATCTGGGAATGGAAGTAGTGACTTTTGGGGGCTGGGAGGCTAGAATAGAGCAATCTTTTCCAGTCTCAGACCTGAACATTTCCATCCCCTGGAGACTGGTTGACCCCCTGAACGCAGCTGCCGGATAGTGAGGTTTCTCTTTGTCCTGGTGGAAATGGACTCTGCCATTCATAGACAAGGACAAGGAAGACAAGTCATTCCCTTGGAAGGACTGGTTTGGTTAAGTGCTGGCCATTGGTGGCAAAATAGAAACGACGTTTTTATTTCTTCCTCCCTCCCCCTCCCGAACATTTCAGAGTGACCAGTGGTTGGACTCTTGGCGGCGCTTACCCTGAACCTGAGTGTTAGGGGAGTGGGAATCTGCCGTTGCGGTTTCTGGAGCTGCTCATAAGCAAGAATTCCCTATCCTGATCAAGGCTTTAAGCCTAAAAGAAAGCAGAAATAGGTATGAACCATCGGTGTGTGTGTCTGTGTGCAGGGTGGGCTTGGTGTGGATGGGAGGGGGTGGAGTACTTGCAGGGTCTGGGGCAGCTCAGTGGCTGGATTTCCCTACCTTGCAGGAAGGGTTTGTAAGTGATTTTTTTTTTTAACCGTACATGCTCCCACTTCCATTTTTTGAGAGAGAAAGGTAGTTTGACAGTCATCTTTCCAGTTTCAGGCACCAAAATAGATTGATATACTTGTAAACTTACCAGAAAATCCCAATCTGATAGTTTAATTACGGAGTCTCAGAGGGTCACTGGGAGGGAGGAAAAGGGGGCTTGAAGGTAGGTTGCTCACCCCCTTGGTGGGCACATCCCCAAAGACTAGGATGAATGGAACTTAAAAAGGGCTTTTGGAAGGTCAACTGTGGGGTCAAACTTCTCAACAGAACAGTTGGAGACCAGGTAACAGTAATCATGCAAGAAGTACAAGCGGAGGAAAGATGACCTTTCTCCATCTGCCACACACATCTTGACGGTCACTCTGCAAGACTAAAGGAAAGGGGGCCATGTTTCCAGAGAGACTGGAGACTGTTTACTATCATAGAAATCAGGGCTTGGGGCCAGGATTCCAGAGTTCTCATCTAGGAACCTGAGGCTGGCTAGGTTGACCTTCATTGTGACAATTTGTGTGACATCATGTCTTGTCCTCCAATACTACTTACTTAAGACCCTTAGAGTGAAAGTTTCATTATTGAACATTAGTATTGGATTGCAGTACTTAGCAAGACAGATTCTGTCCACAGATTTTATGAGCCTCTCAAGAGTTCATGTGTACTATACAGAAGGGGGAGAGAACCAGAGAGAGAGGTCACCTGCTACTTACTCTTTTTCAGGTGGGAAAACAGAAGACAAGAAAAGAGGAACCAATTGCTTTGGCAGCCCTATAAGCTCATATCATGATTAGAATTTGAATCTTGAATTGTCTTACTACTGATAACTGGTTCACTCAACTTGTATCACTTCCTTAAGAAGAATTAATGGTTGTGGTGGGGGAGGAATATGGTGATCATACCCTTTCCAGAAGGATGACCTTTTTCTTTTTTAATTTCTAATGTCAGAGGCACACTTCAGATGAAAGTAGGATTTCCCCCTTAAGGTCCTCCTACCCAACAACAGCAAAAAAATCTCAGTGACCGTTCCCGGATGGCTGAAAGAGAAACTTTGTCAGTAACATTTATCCCAGGCCCCTCTCTTATTAAGCCAAGGAGCATCCAAAATGGACAGTGCAAAAAGGATTAAAAAATATATATATATATGTTTTATGAATTTTATGAGATGAGAAAAAAAGATTTGCATCACACAGCGATCATTTCTGCTTCGTGCAAGCCACATGCTCTTCACCCGTTACTTATTTTAACTATTATTTGGTATTTTGTAGCTCCCTTCGCATGCTGAATTGCTTTACAGATCCTGTAAGTGGGGTAACTTCTCACTACTACCCTGCCCCCATTGCCACAGCCATAAGAGTTGGATTTTGCGTTTAAATCGAATACAGAGAGATGAACCTTGTGAATGAGGACCTGGGGGAATTGCCCTCTCTGATCACCCTACTTGACTGCTCCAGGTTTCCCCAGTCTTCTTAGGAGTTAAGTCAAGATTGATATTTAAGCCATGCTAAACGTGAAAGAGGAAACAGAAAGCTCTTATGCCTTCGGGTTCCTCCTTGTGTCAATGCTAGAGCCAGGAGTAGCCACCAGTTAACCTGTTAATTCTAGATTCCATTCTCTATTTGCTTCTGCAAGGGAATCCTTGCTCCCAAATACCCATTTTCTTCCCTTTTAGAGGAATGATTTATCCATCAACTGGGTGTTAAGCTTCCTGTTTCCCCTTCCCAGGTCAAGGGCAGCCCAGGTGCCCAATTTCTCTCTCTCTTCACAAGGCACCACCAGCAATAGAGATGAGAAATTCTGAAGAACAACCAAGTGGAGGAACGACGGTATTGCAGCGTTTGCTACAAGAGCAGCTTCGCTATGGCAACCCTAATGACAATCGCAACCTGCTTGCTATACACCAGCAGGCCACAGGGAATGGCCCTCCTTTCCCCAGTGGCACTGGGAACCCAGGCCCTCAGAATGATGTGCTGAGTCCCCAAGACCACCACCAGCAGCTTGTGGCTCATGCTGCTCGACAAGAACCTCAGGGGCAGGAAATCCAGTCAGAAAACATCATCATGGAGAAGCAGCTTTCTCCTCGAATGCAGAATAATGAAGAACTCCCCACCTACGAAGAAGCCAAGGTCCAGTCCCAGTACTTTCGGGGCCAACAGCATGCCAGTGTTGGAGCTGCCTTCTATGTCACTGGAGTCACCAATCAGAAGATGAGGACGGAGGGACGTCCATCAGTTCAGAGGCTTAATCCGGGGAAGATGCACCAGGATGAAGGACTCAGAGACCTTAAGCAAGGACATGTCCGCTCCTTGAGTGAACGACTAATGCAGATGTCACTGGCCACCAGTGGAGTTAAGGCCCATCCACCAGTTACCAGTGCTCCCCTTTCCCCACCACAACCCAATGACCTCTACAAGAATCCCACAAGTTCCAGTGAATTCTACAAGGCCCAAGGGCCACCTCCCAGCCAGCATAGCCTGAAGGGCATGGAACACCGAGGCCCCCCAC
Organism: Smutsia gigantea; assembly: GCA_032199065.1. Lineage (NCBI taxonomy): Eukaryota > Metazoa > Chordata > Mammalia > Pholidota > Manidae > Smutsia > Smutsia gigantea. The sequence continues at coordinate 13,358 of JAVSCE010018189.1, read as the reverse complement.
CAGAGTATCCCTTCAAGGGCATGCCACCCCAGTCTGTAGTGTGCAAGCCCCAAGAGCCAGGGCACTTCTATAGTGAGCATCGTCTGAACCAGCCAGGGAGAGCAGAGGGGCAACTGATGAGGTATCAGCATCCCCCTGAGTATGGAGCAGCCAGGTAAGAGAGTTCCCTTTCTGTCATTTCCTGACCTCATCCCCAACCGGCTTCTGCTGTGTGTTGGGAGTCTTCAGGGAAGGATGGGGCAGGTGTTTGGTGTAACAAACTCTGCAGTGCATGGCTGGCCCCTGTTTTAGTAAATTTCCTGCCAGCCTGAATTTCTCACCTCTTTGGCCATAATCAGCCCTATGTTAACAATCGCTTGACTTTTTAGGTTGAGCACGGTCCCAACTGCCTAGTGGAGAAACAGGAGCACAAGTCTTGATTTCAACAGCTATTCGCTGTCTGGTGTCCTAGGATATTAAAGGAAGGGTCAATATTCCTCTTCTTGAGAGTTATTAAGCCTTTCCTTGGGGAGCAGAAGAAGCAAATTATCTTGGGCTTTAGTCTGGAATACGCTGTTGCTTTAATTTATTTCCCCCCAACGTAAAACTGTCATCCCTTATTTTTGTGAATAAATCTTTCTGCAGAATTACTGTGATCCTAAACAAACACCCAGATATCACTGGGGGTGGGGGGAACTATCTGTGTACAGGTTCAGAATGTCACTTGCCTTGTACTTCTTGCAGTTCACAAAGTCCACAAAGTCTGGACTGCTTCACCTTTCATCTGTAGAGAGTTCATTAGTAGCCTGTCACCTTTTTTTTTTTTTTTTTTTAGTTTAGAGACGTTTTCATTTCATTTTACTGCAGGATTACTCAGAGCTTTGAGTACAGTAATGCACATTTTTAATCCCCAAATGGGTGCAGGGAGGGAAGTACTTCCCACTTTTAATGGACCCCTGATTTCATGGAGTGGCTCAGGGAGCTAGGGAACTAGTCACCTATAGATCCCCCGTCCTTGGGACATGCTGCTTCTAATCTAAGAACTGAATCCTAAACAGGTGGATTCACATGCCTACTGTGTACTTAGCATTTTGGGCCTGTCATGTTTTTAAACACTGAGGTTAAATTCACATCATACCATATTGAAATTCTGATCAGATGCTGAAGTGCAGAAGGAATAATATTCCCACGACTTTTGTACCACTTGCCATTAGATCTGGGGGATTGTTTTGTGTATTCATTATTTCTAAATATCCTCCTGAATTATTCAGGGTCCCATTGTCCCATTGCTGTATCAATCAGACCCTGTGATTCCATCATTCTGTTTGTTGTTCCTATCATTACTATTAGGGCCATGTCTCTCAACAGTAGTATTGCAGTATATGAGACAGAGGGAAGGTTTCAACCATGGGCAACAATGATGGCAGTTATGTGTAGTATTCCTGCCCAGTTGCCATGGATTATGGGTGGCCATGAGGTTTGAAGTCCCAGGATCTAGGATGGCCTTTTTCCATAGGGGGCCCCCAAACTAGGTCTGTGATCTCTTTGATGTCTAACTCTTTGCCTCCTGTCCCCTTCTCACTCATTTGGGAACAAGCTGCTTGGCTTGAAGTTCATTGGGTGACTCAGGAGAGAAGGCAGTTAGGGGGTGGAGTAGGGTGAAGGTAAGGTAATGCACCTGGCAGTTCGTGGTGTTTCTCCCCCCACACCCCCTCCTTCAGGTCTTGCCTTTTAGCCAGAGTCAATTCACCTTGGGCTCCACCCCTAACTTTGCCAGTTTAGGATTTTTTTGTTCCTTAACCCAGATTGATTCCCTAACTTATTTCAACCTCTTCTGTGCAACTTTCAAAGGGCAGGAGCCTAAGTTCTGATAAGTGCCTTGGAACAGGAAATGGGGTAAGGGACAGGGCCTTTCCGTTTTAAATGAGAGCAAGAACCCGATTCCCATCTGCCCAATGAAACGGAAAACCCAGGGAGGGGTTGATCTGTTGGACTGCTTAGCTTAGTGGAAACCCATCCAAGCCAGCAAAATGTCAATGAAGCTGGATTTTTTTTTTTCTCTTCCCATCAGCATGGAAGAGTCTGTGGGACTCCCTCCCTTCTGTAGATGGGCTGACATCCGTTGCCTTGTGGGAGGGGAGTGTGCTGGCTGGGGTGTGGAGCAGAATCCAAAGCCCTGCTCAGCAAAGGGCCCGCCTTCCCAGGAAAGCTATTTGCAGAACTCATTCACCAGTATTGTTTGTGATCTGAAACAACTCCCACAGTGTTTGAAGCTAGATGGAAAAGCCCTTTGATCTGGCTAAATAAATGATTAGGAGCCCAAAGAAGGTTTTTTTTTCTGCCCATACCGATTAAACCACCAGAGAAATGTAGCTACATATATTTTACAGGAAGATATTTGTATATTCTCCTCCCTCCTATGCAATCTGTGGATCCCTCTCCCTATGCCCCAGAGTGGTAGAGCCAGTGCCGATTACCCTCTCTTGAGCAGTATTTTAATACATAGGTTTGCTCTAACAGCTTTTTTTTTTCTGTGAAAGAGAAACACGGTGTTTGGTATCTTCCGTGAATACTCAGACCCAAAATGGTCCTAATCAGAAGATGCTCTGTGTGAAGTTTGGGGCTCACCCAACAAAATTCTCGCCGCTGTAAAGTTTTTGCAAGGCCTGTGGTGAGGGAGTGGCACCTATTGACAATTACTGGCAAAGGGAGGTAGTAGCACTGCTTTCCAGAAGTGTACTGCTTTAAGTGGTGACACAATTTTCCTCCTTTATTTCCTTTAACCCTCCAGCTAGATAGTTGGTGAGAACCTTTCCAAGTAACTGCTGCTAGCGCTAAACAATTACAAGACGAAATTCTTAGTTCTTAATCCACAAATTACAGATCAGGATGCAAAGCAAGCTCTGAACAAATTGCTGTTCCAAAATCCTTTGTTTGCCTTTAGAGGTGCAGTGAAATGCTTAGAGATTTGCTGTTAAAATGAACAGAATGTTACAAACAATCTTTTTATTGCTTCATCTTCCCTATGCCTTCCACTCCACTTAAAAAATAAATATCCTGAATGCCCAGAACTCCAGATGGGAAACAAGGCCAAGCCATTGGAAGAATTAAACGTTTTCTGAATCTTTGTCTTTTTAAGTGTTAGCCATTTCTGCATCTGGGGTTTATACATTTATGAACTACTTTTAAAAATTAAATCCTTTCTCTTTATAAAGCAGCCACCTCCTTTCAATTGTTGAAATCATGCCCGGATCTGAGGTTTCTTGAAATCCTTGTTTGGTGGAATCTAAGGGTGACCTAACTCTGTAGTTCAGAGCGGAGCTGGTTGTGCAAGAGAAGCAATCAGGAATTTGCAGCCCGCTCAAGGATTCACAGATTCACCATCACAGAGCCTGGGGAAGGCACAGTTTCTGTGGGGAGAATAAATTGGGTTCCAGGCTGTTGGTGGCACCTGCTCTGGTGAGAGTGCACGCTTGTGGGTTTGCACACGTGTGGGCCAGGAGTGTGTAGGGGGGCTGAGGGGTGTGCGGGTGAGTGTGTGGTTGATGAGGGCGGGGGCTCCCAGGCAGCGAGGTGGCAGGGTGGAAGGTGCTGTATCAGCTCGGTGGACGGCTCTGCCTTTCTCGTGTCCTCACAAGCCGTCTCTGGGAGGGAGTTCCCTGGCTTCTGTGGGGGGTGCTGATTTTGGTCATTGGCCTCTGTCCTGCCATGCATGCCATGTCCCCTTTTCCAGAGCACTGGGGGCCCAGGTTGTCTTAGGAAGGAGCAGGATGAAGGGAGGGAAGGGGCAGGGAGGCAGGTCAGGGCTTCCATGGGATCATGTGATTCTATTGTCTGCAGGCAGCTGGCTGTTGTTCCTGGTTAATATGTCAGTGGGGAGTGATTCACGCTGCTGTGCAGCAGAAGGATCTGGGAAGTGTGCCGCTCACCCAGCTGCCACCTTTATTACTACTATGACTCTTACTATTATTTAATCTTGAGTGTATTTTTGCTTCCTCTGACTTCCCCCCACCAGCTCTCCCAGACGCCTGGCCTTCCTCAGTCTCCTCCTCTGGGGGGGAGGGTCACATGAGTGTTAATACTGTCCTGCTATTTTTGTGGTGGGTGGATGCTGGAGCCCAGATGGAGTTCATTGGCTGGAGGGCTTTCTCTCCTTTTGCAACTGCCCAAGCCTTGCTTCGTGTTTGCAAACCTGCCAGGGCGGACTGCCTTGATTTTCCGAACATCACACTGTGCTGAAATCTGCTTCCTCTTCCAGCCTGGAGACCCCAAGGGGCAGCTGCCTTGTCTCCAGTTACCTCCAGGCAGAGCCCAGAGTCACGGCCAGAGCCACTGTCATCCTGGGCTTATCTGACGCTGGAGACCTCCTTCTGGAGACCTTGTGGTCTTCTTCTTTCTGAGGCCTCTGGGAGGCCATATGCTGTTGAGGGCATGGAGGGACCTTTCCTTCCAGGCAGCAGGAGGCCAGTGGCCAGTCTGTTAGAGAGAGAGGACTAGGTTGCTGATGGGATGCAGGGTTGCTGGAGGGATGAAATTTGGAACTAGGTGTTCAGAAAGAGAACACTGTCCAGGCCTTGGGTTTCCAAATCTGGCAACAAAATTGAAGGTTAATAAGGTCATCTTCCCTTTAAATTTTGAGAGCTAGATTGGAGAAGAAGAAATTTAAGCCCCTCTTTTCTGCCCAGGATATACAAAAGCCCTGACAAATCCTAGGACATATTTTAACTCTAGGGATATATATTTATAGGAATATATAAATATTATAATATTTATATATATGTATCTATTATACATATAAATATAATAGCTTGTATTCAAAGAGAAAGGAGAGCACATAGTCCATTTTACATCAGAGAAAAGTGAAGATCCACAGTACAGAAAATGGGGAAAGACTCTTCCTCACATCCTATATATATAAACAGGTTTTTGGTTTGATAAGCACTTTGGGCTCTTCAAAAGAAAGATTATGTATGGTTGCAACTTCCCAATAGTAATTATGAGAACCATGTAAATTCTGTCCAGAAGTAGGTTGCATGTCCTCTCCAGTATTCAGCACTTATTTCTAGTGGCATACGTATGAAATTAGAAGAATGTGGGTACAGCAGAAGCATTGATGGGGCTGAAAGACGGACCCTAAGGCTGGAACATGTTTGAGGGCTCTGGCGAGCATCTGGTTATTGGGTATTGATGAGCAAGTGTTTGGAATGATTTTTCAGCTGTCAAAAGCCCTGCTAGTGAGGCTTTCTTACAGAGATAGATAAATGAACAATGATGATAGCTGGAATGTGTATGGGAGCACTGTGCTTTTGCCTCTGGAATGCCAGTTAAAAGTTAATTGCTCTTCGTGATTTGTCCCAGTTCCACCATGAATTTTATGCAATTTAGTGCAAAGATTAAGTGGATATCCCATAAGTAAAATCACTAACAGGGTCAACTTATCTCACTGGGAAGTAGATAAGAGACTGTATAATTCCTAGTGAGTCTAAAAATGAAAAGAGCCCAGTGTTTTTGTAATTGATTTGCAACGTCAGGAATGAAACAGGCTCATGCCGTTTAAGTAACTTGGGCAAGGTTATGAAGCTAGTAAGCAGTAGAAAAGGTCTCCAAACTCTTTGGAGAGCCAAATCCGATGTTCTTGGCCATCTGTCTTTGCTGGATTGAGAAATATCAACTGTAGGACAAGCATTCACATGTGGGAGTATGTGAGCTTAGTTGGACATGGGTTGGGGTGAAGGGTGAACAAATGTTTTGTTTTCCATGTATCCTGACAAATGTTCTTCCTCGTAGTTATGGTGGAAGTGACCCACTCATGGACTCTGATTATTTCACTTAATGGCTAATACACAGTATTAGGTACAAAAGTGGGAGAGCCACATTTAACAATGTACCAAAGTTGTCCTTCTGGAACTTTCATAAGCAATAGGCTGGGAATCTGAACATCAGTGTGTGGAAATCAGTGCTGCATGGTAGTGGAAAGAGCTCGAAAATGGGAATTGGGAAATAAGGGTTCTGCCCTGGCACTATCACTAACTCACTTTGTAAGTTTAGCAGATTGCTTCCTCTCTGTGGACTTCAGTTTCTGATGACAGAGTTTGAGTAAAGTGTTTAAGGCCTTTCCAGTCCTTACATTTTGTGATTCAGTACATCAAAAATAGTATGATGATAATCCCTGCGAAGTGTTGGTATTACTGCAGCTAAGAGGCATCATTCAATTATTAATAACTGTAATCAACAGTAATTATTTAGTGCCTCTAATGGAATATCTGCATATCCTCAAGTCATTTTCTGTGAATATATGAATTATCCAAGAGCATTGCAGATAGCAAGATGAGGGGGTAGTTATTGACTGTGGTTTGCTGTTTCCTTGTGGGCAAGTGGAACATACTTTCTAAGTTTGGTTCTTTACATGTGCCGGACCACATATAGGATGTCACGAAAGGTTTCATTTAAAATAATGAGGTGGAAATTACCTTGTGGAACATTAATTTAAAATGCTTAGATTTGAGCAATGAGCATACAGTCATGCATTACATAGATTTTCACAAAGCAACCTTTGAAGTCATGTGCTTCAATCCTCTATGGAGTCACAGCTCTGTGTGTCAGGCAGTCACAGAAGGTCAGGCCTGGAAAGGACTTGTAGGGGTCTCTGCAGCGATTCCGTGGTCTAACCCTGCCCGTTCCTCATTTTGCAGGCATTTTGGGGGCACTGGAAGCCCCATCATCTGCCTTCCTGTGCCCTTGTCTGCCACTGTGTTCAGAGAGAGCTTAACTTGAGTGTGCCCTCCATGTTTTACAGGCCAGCGCAGGACATCTCATTGCCCTTGTCAGCCAGGAACTCTCAGCCTCACAGCCCTACATCTTCCCTCACGTCTGGGGGTTCCCTGTCCTTGCTGCAGTCTCCACCATCCACTAGATTGTCTCCTGCCCAACACCCCTTGGTTCCAAGCCAAGGAGACCACTCAGCTCACCTGCCTAGGCCGCAGCAGCATTTCCTTCCTAACCAGGCTCACCAGGGTGACCATTACCGTCTCTCCCAGCCTGGCCTGAGTCAGCAGCAGCCGCCGCCGCAGCACCACCACCATCACCAGGCGCAGCAGCCGCTGCAGCCAGGAGAAGCCTACCCAGCTATGCCTCGAGCGCAGCAGTCATCGGCTTCTTACCCGCCGGTGCCTTCGGACCCCTTTGCCATTGTCTCCAGAGCCCAGCAGATGGTTGAGATTCTCTCCGACGAGAACCGGAACTTGCGGCAGGAGTTGGAAGGGTGCTACGAGAAGGTGGCAAGACTGCAGAAGGTGAGCCCCTCTCCCACCCACTTCAGGAATAGGAGAGTGAACTTAAATCTTGTTTAATAGCAATATAAAGGTCTCCACTTTTTGGTGCCTGCGTGACTTATGGACAGATTCAGGATTCTTATATCAGAAGGTGACATGTGCATCAAACTTTGGAAAAAGCCTCTGCCTGTCTTTGTGGGAAAAGTAACATTTTACATTTCGACAAGGAGAAAAAACCATATTTATACTTTTCCCAGATGCTGTAGCCTGAAAGAAAACTTAATTGATTGCTTTAGAGTTTCAGAAGGCAGACAGGCTTCTTCATGAGGCCAAGAACACTGGGAATGTCTCTTATAGGTGAAGGACCTGCCAGCCTCAACACTTTTGTCTTGATTATATTTTCCCAAATACGGTATTTGAATCTTAGATATAAAACCGTAGTTCCTACAAAAATCTCACCACTGAAGTTAGATTCCACCCTTCCTTGTTGTGGAAAGGGCTTATGGCCCTATTCCGCGTGGGCATTCTCTTACTAAGCCTGTTTCAACACGCCCTCCATTTCCCCTTTTTGCTTTGGTTTTTCCCTGCAGCTCAAACTCAACATCTGCCCTCTTTCTCCACTGTGTGTGGGGGGGCAGGAGGGGCTTAGCACCACAGCTGGGTGACAGGTGACAGCCTGAGGCTGAGGAAGTAGGAAAAGTAGTGTATGTCCCAAGTTGACATTCTTTGCTGGGCCCCTCCTGTCTCCTGCAGCTGGGACTTTACTGTTGAGCGCCCTAAGCTAGGAATCTTAGCTCTTGGCTCCCAGTGGCTGTTGGTGAACAAGGTTATGCCTTTGGCAGCTTCTCTGCAGCTTTTGTCATTGTGGAGCTCATGTGGTTTGATCTCCCAACAATGTGAACTGTTCAGGGAGGTGAGGGTGAGGGTGGGGAGTGGGAAGGGGAGGTCGCTTGCCATTGTTCAGCAGCTCTGTCCTTAGAAGACACCCAGGAGTGGAAATTTCAAGGGCCTGAATCAAGCTGAGAATTTGTAAACACCAGATCTGGGTCTTAAAGGAGAGGAGAGCTTACTATCAGCTAAGTATTTTTATGTAGCAACCCCCTGACACATACACACTCTCTCTCTCTCTCTCTCTCCCCCTCCAAGATCTGGATGGGTATTTTTGGGCTAAGTAAGAACTTTCTCCCTAGCTTTATTAATAATTTTACGTGTTCTCCCTGCTCTCATTTATCAATATTACCTTGGTGCGGTTGACCACACTCTTACCCTAGAGCACACTTGCCATCAGGTGATTATGTTTAACAGCTGACACCCCTCCCGAAACTCTCTGTTCGGGGTGGCCCCAGCCCCATCTTTAATGCAGGAACCCAAGAATGAACCCAGATCTTCTATAGGCCCTCTTTGCCAAAGGATCCATGGTAGATTTTTTTTTTTGAAGGGGAGGTGGGGCGACAGGGAATAAGAGCAGAATAGGATTTGTCTTGTTTGTCCCCCAGTGTGCAGAAAGATGCCTCAGTCAAGTGTAATTGGCACAGCTTGAGTTTTGGGAGAAGCAACGGCTTCAGTGGATTAGAGGCATAGCTGGGGTAGAAGAGGAAAGGGAAAGTAGGGAAAATAAGGTACATATCAGCTGGTCATGGAAAAAATAAGGGCCAAGGCTGATGAGGGGAATAAGCAGACATAGTAAGTCTGGAAACCCACCTCCACCATCCTTCTCCTCCCCTGACCCCAGACCAGCAGATCTGCCCTTCTGTGGCTTTTTTTTTCCTGGAGGTCTTGTTGATTCACTACAGCTTGCCTTTTTGGAGGGTACAGTATCTACATGGGGGATAGGGAGAGGGGTTCGGACAAGATCTTGAAATAGTACTCTGACCCGTTCAAGTAAGGGACCGCCTTTCAGGTGTGGCATTCTGTGGGGAGCTGCAAAGCCTTGTACTCTAAAGCCTGCCCAGAGCACAGGAACACCAAGCCTGCTCTTTCCAATGGAAATCTTTATTTTCTCTCTCCAGCACTTGAATTTCATGCAAAAGCTTTATCAGGCTCAGGCCTTGCAGATCTTGTCTCTAAATGCCATTCACCAGTTTTCACCTTCTGTGCTGCTATCTTGGTGCCATCTGCAAGGAGAAAAACACTCTCAAGCCTGCTCTTTTCTGTGGTGTAAGCCTCCTTTGTCTGCAGGCGGTCCTGCCTCAGGCATAATTTGGGAGCTGGGGCAGGAGGAATCTGTGTTGCTTGGTCACCCCAGCCTCCCCCAAGTCTCCCACTGAGGGCCTGATATTTCTCCCCATAAAGTCCCTGAGCTTTGTTAAGGAGGACAGTGGAAAACTGAGAAGGAATGCAGAATGCTTGCTGGAGTCAAATTTAATTTGAAAATAGCTTAATAGGCCATGGGATTTATTTGTCTTATACAAACTACATGTAAATATCTCTGTGGTTATATGTGTAATGACGCTGTACTGGTTGGAGAAAGACTCTGGAGTCTAATTTCTTCTTTGCTTCCTGATTCAGGGCAAGATCCCTTCTTTTTGAGGTTTTGTGTATTTTTTTTCCCCCATTTTACAAGATTTGCAGGGGTGTCATAAACACAATTCCAATCAGGAATTTCTGTTCAGAAATCTGTACTGGTTTCCTATTGACTGTGGGATAAAGTCCAAATACCTGGCATTAAAGCCCTTTTATGATCTGACTCCAATATGTCTTAACAGCCAGATCTCACCAGCTTCCCTCTGTGTACCCTACAGTGTCCAGCCAAATGAGACTACTGGTCATTCTGGGAATGCGTTCACTCACTCAGAATAGAATACCCTTCCCCTCACCTCTGCCCATTGAAATCTGACCCAGCCTCACCCCCAGCCAGGAATAACCGCTTCTTCCTCTGCACTTTATAGCACTACTCCTACTTTCTTAGTAATGTGTCTTTCCCTATATTCTTTTATTTGATTAGATTTAAAGCTCCTTGAGGGCAGCTGTAATGTTCTCATGCAGATATACACATCCCACAGTGTTAAAGAGTTCTTGTAAATATTTGGTCCTTGGTAAATGTTAAATTGAGCTGAACTACTGCATAATTTGTGCCTGAGGCTTGGAGGCTTTTGGGTTTGCCTCTGCCATTGCATTGATTTCAGAAAAGGCAATTTAATTTAACTCCTCTTCGCTAAAAGTGGGGAGAATATCCTTGTGAAGGCCAATATCAGGGTGAATCGAGATAAACATGTGAAAGTGCTTTGAATGCCCTGTAATAACATTATCTACATATTATCTGGGTTATCATTATTTTCAAAATTAAGAAAATTCTTATATGCAGAAATGAGAATCATTTGTAACTATTCTGACGAAATTCCTTCTCTCCCACCATCTCCTCTGAAGGCAGAAACTGTGTTTGTTTTTAACCTGAGGAAATCTCAGGCTTCTGTGAGTTAATTCCTGAGCTGATGGGAGGACTTCGGAATTCTTCCTAAGTTTTCTCACCTGACTGGGTTATCTGGTCTGACCCCATCTGTAAAGTTCTGGGAGAAGCTGTCACTAAGGATTTGCGTGTATGTTTTCTGACCATCTCTCCCATGAAGTTCCTACCATCCCCACTGTGTTTCCTTTTTCTGGTTCAGGTGGAGACAGAAATCCAGCGGGTCTCGGAGGCATATGAGAACCTTGTAAAGTCATCTTCGAAAAGAGAAACCCTGGAGAAAGCCATGAGAAACAAGCTTGAAGGCGAGATTCGAAGGATGCATGACTTCAACAGGGATCTGAGAGGTGAGGCAATCACTTCTGAAGTGTGGGCCACTGCAGTGAAGACGAGGGCTAAGGCGCCTATGTGGAAGCCTCCTAGGGCCTGCCCAGCCCATGAGTATGGTCCATAAATTGCAAGGCATAGACCAGGCTAGGTTTTTGTGACTGTGGTAGTACTTGGTCCCAAGCTTACTTAATCAAAGTGAGATGAGCTGATGTGTCCATCAGACAGTATCCCTCCTGGGACTCCTGGGCCCACCTGGCCTGTCCCCACAATCTGTGTGGCCTCTGTGCCTTTCTGAGTCTTCCAGAAGTCTGGCTTTTGGCTGTGCAAGCTTGAAGTAGTGATATCCTCCATTTCTTCTAGGACTCCTTCCTTGAATTTTACCTTAACATGATACCATTGGAGATGGGGAGAAATGACCCACCTTCAGAACCGAGGACATTGCGGATGTTATTTTCTGTCCAGGTTTAGGCTGTCTTATTTATAAAATGAGAACTGAACTAGATGCTGCCCATGGTCCCCTTCCAGCTTTGACATTTCATAACTTTAAAGACTTGATAGCTGTGGTATTCTTTTTCCTGATGAATGAAAAATATCATATATTCAGGGATAGACTCTTTCACTGAAATTTAAACTTCTGCACTTAGGTTTTGTCAGTGAAAGTGTTAAGTATTCACCTCCTCTGTCCCTGTCATGGGCTGGTATTGTTTTGGGATCCACATTTGCAAACCTATGCCTGTACCACCCATTCCTGTGTAACAAGAAGAAGCAGACTTGTTTTGCCCAAGTTCAGTATTGAGAGGGCAAGCAGCATGTGCTTGAAAGTTTGTAAATGGGGCTCTACTGATAGTCTCTGAATTCTGCAGAGCGTCTAGAGACTGCCAACAAGCAACTTGCGGAGAAGGAATATGAGGGGTCAGAGGATACGAGAAAAACCATCTCTCAGCTCTTTGCAAAAAGTAAGTCAGAAAACTTGAGCAGCAGGTACTAATGCATGGATGGGAGCAAGGTGTCTGAAAAGTCACACAGGGCTACTTGTCCTTCTAGAATAGCCAGGACAGAGTGAATTCATCTAGGGATTCTTTTTCTTGTTCAAGCATGAAGTTAGGAGATTTTATTCTGTTCCTTTTGGACCAAGAAGACTGCTTGCCACAACGTCTAGTCACATCAACATGGCTCCCTCAGTATTAAACCAGGGAAGCCCCTTGAAATCCCTGCTTTCGTCATGGCTAACTGAAAAGGAGCTTAGTGAACATGGGGACCCTTGATGTCGAACGGGTTTATTGTCAAAGGCTCCAGTGCTGGCTCTGGTAGAGATGGGACTAACCTTCAGGATGGATGGTTAGTGTTTGGAATAGCTAACCTGCACCTGAGGCTCCCTTAGTTACACACCGTGTATGATATCACACCACTGCCCGTTGGCGGACTACAAGGGTAGTTAGAGGGGGACTGCTGCTGTGGCCTGGACTAGTGACTCTGGTTGTGGACTTAGAGGGTGTGGGGGAGGGCAGGGCTATGTCTTCCTCATAATAGTGTTTCCTTTGTCTGGAAATACTTCTAGGACTGTGACAATGAATTAAAATGAAATAATCCTCATCTTTATGGGTCCCCAATGGACTCCACCCAGCTAGACAATGCCTCATTCTTTTCCATCACCACAATAAAACCAGCAATAAAAGCTACACAGTGGATTGAGTTCATAGGAGGAATGAGCGTGGCGGGAACAGATGAACCCCCCTCGCTTCTGCAGATGCCCGGGTCGGTGCTCCCTGCCCCCACCTCCCTCAGAGGGGCTCCCAGCTGGAGGAGTGCTTGGTGGGGACTTGTCAGGCCCCATTTTTGCTGAGCCTCCACATGCCCCTTTCAAGTCACTCCGTGCAGCTTCCAGTCAGCTTTTACAAGCTTGTTTGATCTTCACTTACAATATTCCCCTCCCTTCCTGTCTTGCTCTCTTGTGCTCTGGCTTCAGAACTGGGGCTTTTTTCTTCCTCGTTTCCCTGAGCCTCCTGTTCCTTTGTCAGTTTGTCTTGGAGGAGGGAATATAGTTTTTCTGGCATCATCAGGGCCTAGTGTAAGTGGTCGTGAAAGTGCTCCTGAGGTGTCACAGTGACCCTGGAAGCTAGTTCACCGGTGGAGAGGACGGCAGCCCCTCCCAGGACAGAACAAAACAAAACAAAATGTGTGGATTCTTGCCCTGGACCTGCTAGCTCACACTCCTCTCTGTGCGGATGTGTGTGTGTATTCTCTTTTGTAGTACTTTTCATAACACTTTTTACATCTACTTTCTTATTGCTTCTGCACAGCAACCATTGCTCAGTGACTTTTCTGAGTTTACACAGCAAGGTAGTAGTCACACTAGTGGTACAATCCAGACCTTG
>JAVSCE010018187.1:0-23084 GCA_032199065.1 Smutsia gigantea | reverse complement strand
GGCAAAGGAAACAAAAGCAAAAATGAACGAATGGGAGTATATCAAACAAAAAACCTTCTGTACAGCAAGGGATACCATCAGTAGAACAAAAAGACATCCCACAATATGGGAGAATACAGTCATAAATGACATATCCAATAAGGGGTTGACATCCAAATTATATAAAGAGCTCATGCACCTCAACAAACAAAAAGCAAATAAGCCAATTAAAAATTGGGAAGAGGAGCTGAACAGCCACTTCTACAAAGAAATTCAGATGGCCGACAGGCACATGAAAAGATGCTCCACGTCACTAATCATCAGAGAAATGCAAATTAAAACCACACTGAGATATCACCTCACACCAGTTAGGATGGCCACCATTCAAAAGAAAAACAACAACAAATGTTGGCAAGGATGTGGAGAAAGGGGAACCCTCCTGCACTACTGGTGGGAATGTAAATTAGTACAACCATTGTGGAAAGGAGTATGGAGGTTCCTCAAAAAACTCAAAATAAAATACCATTTGAGAGAGTTCTGGGAAGATGGCGGAGGGAGCAAGGTGGTGGAAATTTCCTCCCAAAACTATATAAATCTACGAAAATACAGCAAATACAACTATTCCTAAAAGACAGACCAGAATACACAGGAAAGCGCACAGCGTGCAGCTACACCCGAGAGGACTCGGCACCCCGCGAGGCGGGTAAGATACGGAGCCGCGGCCGGCAGGACACGAGCACTGCCCCACCCCAGCACACCGGCAGGAGGAGAAGATTCAGAGCCATGAGCGAGTGGAAGTACACCCCGCGAAATAACCAGACCCGGTGATCTGCACCGGGAGCACTGACACACATTGCACAGTGCATCGGACATTGGAGAGGCAGAAAGTGCAGCTTTTGAGCTGGGAACGTGCCCGGGTCTGTGCAGCCAGCACCCCGGGATGAGAGAAAAGTGCGCACTGTTTATTGCGGTCTTGGAGAGGCGGGGGGGCCGAGTGAGGGAACACCATCGCCCCGGCACGCTCAGCCCAGCGGGCTGAGTCCTGAGGAATTTTGGACCCCTTGGCTGGTGACTGAGAAAAGGGAGCAGCCACACTAAAACTTTATACAGAGAACAACAACCTCCCATCCGTAACCGCCCCGGCCAGAGCTACAAAGAGCAGTCCGGCCATGGCTGTGGAATAGTGGATAAACAGCGACACCTACAGCACGCTTAGAGAATCCACTCCAGGTGGGCGTTATTTTTGGTTTTTTTCCCCTTCCTTTTTTCTTTCTTTCTTCTTTTTCTCTTTTCTTTGTCTTCCTTCTTTTTTCTACATGCTTGTTTTTGTTTTTGATTTTGTTTGTTTTTTCTTTTTCTTTTTTTTTAAGTCTTAAAGAGCCCAGCTGACATATGTGGCACCTACCAGCGAACACTTCTATGGACATGTAAAGACAGAAGAATACGGTACAGACAAAAATCACCCAGACACAGACAACACCTGAGAGGAAACCTGAAGGGATAGAAATGCAGAATCTTCCTGAAAAAGAACTCAGAATAAAAGTCATAACCATGATGATGTATCTACAGAGAAATATGCAAGAGCTGAGGGAGGAAGTGAGGGAAGTGAGGAAAGACAATGCAGAAATGAGACAAGCCATCGAGGGGCTTAGCAGCAGACTGGATGAGATGCAAGAGACTGTTAACGGAATAGAAATCAGAGAACAGGAATACAGAGCAGCTGAGGCAGAGAGAGATAAAAGGATCTCTACGAATGAAAGAATATTAAGAGAACTGTGTGACCAATCCAAACCGAACAATATTCGCATTATAGGCGTACCAGAGGAAGAAAAGAGAGAAAAAGGGATAGAAAGTGTCTTTGAAGAAATAATTGCTCAAAACTTCCCCATGGTGAGGAAGGAAATAGTCTTGCAGTCCATGGAAGCCCACAGATCTCCTAACACAAGGGACCCAAGGAAGACAACACCAAGACACATAATAATTAAAATGGCAAAGATCAAAGATAAGGACAGAGAACTAAAGGCAGCTAGAGAAAGAAAAAAGATCACCTTCAAAGGAAAACCCATGAGACTAACATCAGACTTCTCAACAGAAACCTTACAGGCCAGAAGAGAATGGCAAGATATATTTCATGTAATGAAACAGAAGGGCCTCGAACTAAGAATATTGTATCCATCACGATTATCATTTAAATATGATGGAGGGATTAAACAATTTCCAGACAAGCAAAAGCTGAGAGAATTTGCCTCCCATAAACCACCTCTACAGGATATCTTAAAGGAACTGCTCTAGAAGGAAGCACTCCTAAGGCTAAAAAGATGTCACCAGAGAAAATAAAATCATAGCAAAGAAAGCAGACCATCCAAATACCAACTAAAGGCAAAGAATAAAACACCTAGTATATAAAGAATGGAGGAGGAAGAATAAGAAGGGAGAGAAATAAAGAAACATCACACTGTGTTTACAATAACTTAACAAGAAAGTTAAGTTAGATTGTTACACAGTTAAGAAGCAACCCCTGAACCTTGGTAACCACGAATCTAAAGCCAGCAATGGCAATAAGTACATATCTATCGATAATCACCCTAAATGTAAATGACTGAATGCACCAATCAAAAGACACAAAGTAACAAAATAGATAAAAAACCAAGACCCATCTATATGCTGCCTACAAGAAACTCACCTCAAAGGCAAAGATATCCCCAGACGAAAACTGAAGGGATGGAAAAAGATATGTCATGCAAACAACAAGGAGAAACAAGCAGGTGTTGCAGTACTTGTATCAGACAAAATAGACTTCAAAACGAAGAAAGTAGCAAGAGATAAAGAAGGACATTACATAATGATAAAGGGGCCAAGCCAACAAGAAGATATAACCATTATAAATATATATGCACCCAATACAAGAGCGCCGACATATGTGAAACAAATACTAACAGAACTAAAGGAGGAAATAGACAGCAATGCATTCATTTTAGGTGACTTCAACACACCACTCACTCCAAAGGACAGATCAACCAGACAGAAAATAAGTAAAGACACAGAGGCACTGAACAACACACTAGAACAGATGGACCTAACAGACATCTACGGAACTCTACACCCAAAAGCAACAGGATACACATTCTTCTCAAGTGCACATGGAACATTTTCCAGAATAGACTGCATACTAGGCCACAAAAACAATCTCAGTAAAGTCGAAAATATTGAAATTGTACCAACCAACTTCTCAGATCACAAAGGTATTAAACTAGAATTAAATTTTAGAAAGAAAACAAAAAGGCTCACAAATACATGGAGACTTAACAATATTCTCCTAATTAATCAATGGGTTAACGACCAAATCAAAACAGAAATCAAAGAGTATATGGAGACAAATGACAACAACAACACAAAGCCACAGCTTCTGTGGGACGCAGCAAAGGGAGTTCTAAGAGGAAAGTATATTGCAATCCAGGCGTATCTAAAGAAAGAAGAACATTCCCAAATGAATACTCTAAAGACACAATTACTGAAATTGGAAAGAGAAGAAATGAGGCCCAAAGTCACCAGAAGGAGGGACATAATAAAGATCAGAGAAGAAATAAATAAAATTGAGAATAATAAAACAATAGAAAAAAATCACTGAAACCAAGAGCTGGTTCTTTGAAAAAATAAACAAAATAGATAAACCCCTAGCCAGACTCATTAAGAGAAAAAGAGAATCTGCACACATAAACAGAATCAGAAATGAGAAAGGAAAAATCATGATGGATACCACAGAAATACAAAGAACTATAAGAGAATATTATGAGAATCTATATGCTAACAAGCTGGAAAACCTAGAAGAAATGGGCAACTTCTTAGAAAAATACAACCTTCCAAAACTGACTAAACAAGAAACAGAAAAATAAAACAGACCAATCACCAGCAAAGACATTGAAGCAGTAATCAAAAACTACCCAAGAAGAAAACCCCCAGACCAGATGGATTCACCTCTGAATTCTACCAGACATCCAGAGAAGAAATAACACCCATACTCCTTAAAGTTTTCCAAAAAATAGAAGAGAAGGGAATACTTCCAAACTCATTCTATGAAGCCACCATCACTCTACTACTGAAACCAGGCAAAGACCCCACCAAAAAACAAAATTACAGACCAATATCCCTGATGAACATAGATGCAAAAATACTCAACAAAATATTACCAAACCGAATTCAAAAATACATCAAGAGGATCATACACCATGATCAAGTGGGATTCATCCCAGGGATGCAAGGATGGTACAACATTCGAAAATCCATCAACATCATCCACCACATCAACAAAAAGAAGAACAGAAACTACATGATCATCTCCATAGATGCTGAAAAAGAATTTGACAAAATTCAGCATCCATTCCTGATTAAAACTCTCAACAAAATGGGTATAGACGGCAAGTACCTCAACATCATAAAGGCCATATATGACAAACCCACAGCTAACATCATACTTAACAGTGAGAAGCTGAAAGCTTTTCATCTAAGATCGGGAACAGGACAGGGATGCCCACTCTCTCCACTATTATTAAACATAGTACTGGAGGTCCTAGCCACGGCAATCAGACAAAACAAAGACATACAAGGCATCCAGATTGGTAAAGAAGAAGTCAAATTGTCACTATTTGCAGATGACATGATATTGTATATAAAAAACCCTAAAGACTCCGCTCCAAAACTACTAGAACTAATATCTGAATTCAGCAAAGTTGCAGGATACAAAATTAACACACAGAAATCTGTTGCTTTCCTATACACTAACGATGAACTAACAGAAAGAGAAATCAGAAAAACAATTCCATTCACAATTGCATCAAAAAGAGTAAAATACCTAGGAATAAACCTAACGAAGGAAATGAAAGACCTGTACTCTGAAAACTACAATACACTCCTAAGAGAAATTAAAGAGGACACTACCAAATGGAAATTCATCCCATGCTCTTGGCTAGGAAGAATAAATATTGTCAAAATGACTATACTACCTAAAGCAATCTACAGATTCAACGCAATCCCTATCAAACTACCAACAGCTTTCATCAATAAACTGGAACAAATAATTCTAAAATTCATATGGAACCACAAAAGACCCCGAATAGCCAAAGCAATCCTGAGAAGGAGGAATAAAACAGGGGGAATTACACTCCCTGACTTCAAGCTCCACTACAAAGCCACAGTAATCAAGACAATTTCTTATGGCACAAAAACAGACCCACAGACCAGTGGAATAGAACAGAAAATCCAAACATTAACCCAAACATATACAGTCAATTAATATATGATAAAGGAGCCTTGGATATACATTAGGGAGATGACGGCCTCTTCAGCAGCTGGTGTTGGCAAAACTGGACAGCTACATATAAGAGAATGAAACTGGACTACTGTCTAACTCCATACACAAAGGTAAACTCAAGGTGGATAACAGACCTGAATGTAAGTCATGAAACCATAAAACTCTTAGAAAAAAATAAAGGCAAAAATCTCCTGGACATAAACATGACCGACTTCTTTATGAACATATCTCCCAAAGGAAGGGAATCAAAAGCAAAAATGAAAAGTGGGACTATATCAAGCTGAAAAGCTTCTGTACAGCAAAGGACACCATCAGTAGAACAAAAAGACATCATACAGTATGGGAGAATATATTCATAAATGATGTATCCGATAAGGGGTTGACATCCAAAATATATAAATAACTCACACACATCAACAAACAAAAAGCAAATAAGCCAATTAAGAAATGGGCAGAGGACATGAAAGACACTTCTCCAAAGAAATCAGATGTCCAACAGGCACATAAAAAGATGCTCCACATCACTATTCATCAGAGAAATGAAGATTAAAACCACAATGAGATACCACCTCACACCAGTGAGGATAGCCAACATCCAAAACACAAACAACAACAAATGTTGGTGAGGATGTGGAGAAAAGGGAACCCTCTTACACTGCTGGTGGGACTGCAAATTAGTTCAACCATTGTGGAAAGCAGTATGGAGGTTCCTCAAAAAACTCAAAATAGAAATACCATTTGACCCAGGAATTCCACTCCTAGGAATTTACCCTAAGAATATAGAATCCCAGTCTCAAAAAGACAAATGCATCCCTATGTTTATCGCAGCACTATTTACAATAGCCAAGAAATGGAAGCAACCTAAGTGTCCATCAGTAGATGAGTGGATAAAGAAGAGGTGGTACATATACACAATGAAATATTATACAGCCATAAGAAGAAAACAAATCCTACCATTTGCAACAACATGGATGGAGCTAGAGGGTATTATGCTCAGTGAAATAAGCCAAGCCGAAAAAGACAAGTATCAAATGATTTCACTCATATGTGGAGTATAAGAACTAAGAAAAAAACTGAAGGAACAAAACAGCAGCAGACTCACAGAACCCAAGAACGGCCTAATAGTTACCAAAGGGAAAGCGACTGGGGAGGATGGGTGGGAAGGGAGGGACAAGGGGGAAAAACGAGCATTACGTTTAGCAGATGTAATGTTAGGGGGGTACAGGGAGGGGTGTACAACTCAGAGAAGACAAGTAGTGACTCTATAGCATCTCACTATGCTGATGGACAGTGACTATAATGGGTTTGGTGGGGGGTACCTGATGAAGGGGGTAGTTTAATCACCATAATATTGCACATGTAGTTGTAGATTAATGATACCAAAATATACTATTAAAAAAATACTATTTGACGCAGGAATTCCACTCCTAGGAATTTACCCTAAGAATGCAGCAGCACAGTTTGAAAAAGACAGATGCACCCCTATGTTTTTCACAGCACTATTTACAATAGCCATGAAATGGAAGCAACGTACGTGTCCATCAGTAGATGAATGGAAAAAGAAGAAGTGGTATATATACACTATGGAATATTATTCAGCCATAAGAAGAAAACAAATCTTTCCATTTGCAACAACATGGACGGCGCTAGAGGGTATTATGCTCAGTGAAATAAGCCAGGCGGAGAAAGACAAGTACCAATGATTTCATTAATCTGTTTAGTATAAGAACAAAGAAAAAATTGAAGGAACAAAACAGCAGCAGACTCACAAAACCCAAGAATGGACTAACAGTTACCAAGGGAAAGGGACTGGTGAAGATGGGTGGGAAGGAAGGGATAAGGGGGGAAAAGGGCTATTACAATTAGCACACATAATGTAGCGGGGGTGGGGGAGGGGACACGGGGAAGGAAGTAGAGAGAAGACAAGTAGTGATTCTATAAATTCTATAACATCCTTCTACGCTGATGGACAGTGACTGCAATGGGGTATGTGGTGGAGACTTGATAATAGGGGAGTCTAGTAACCATAAGGTTGCTCATGTAATTGTATATTAATAATAGCAAAATAAAACAAAGTTTATTTAAAAAAAAAAGAAAAACACATAGGCAAAAAACATAGGTTATGTCTCTTGGACATAAACATGAGCAACTTCTTCATGAACATATCTCCCCAGGCAAGGGAAACAAAAGCAAAAATGAACAAGTGGAACTATATCAAACTAAAAAGCTTCTGTACAGCAAAGGACACCATCAATAGAACAAGAAGGCATCCTACAGTATGGGAGAATATATTTATAAATGACATCCGATAAAGGGTTGACATCCAAAGTATATAAAGAACTCATGCACCTCAACAAACAAAAAGCAAATAATCCAATTAAAAAATAAGCAGAGGAACAGAACAGACACTTCTCCAAAGAAGAAATCCAGATGTCCAACAGGCACATGAAAAGATACTCCACATCGCTAATCATCAGAGAAGTGGAAATTAAAACCACAATGAGATATTACCTCACACCAGTGAGGATGGCCACCATTCAAAAGACAAATAACAACAAATGTTGGTGAGGTTGTGGAGAAAGGGGGACTCTCCTACACTGCAGGTGGGAATGTAAATTAGTTCAACCATTGTGGAGAACAGTATGGAGGTTCCTCATAAAACTCAAAATAGAAATACCATTTGACCCAGGAATTCCACTCCTAGGAATTTACCCTAAGAATGCAGCAGCCCAGTTTGAAAAAGACATATGCACCCCTATGTTTATTCCAGCACTATTTACAACAGCCAAGAAATGGAAGCAACCTAAGTGTCTATCAGTAGATGAATGGATAAAGAAGATGTGATACATATACGGAATGGAATATTATTCAGCCATAAGAAGAAAAAAAATCCTACAACTGGCAACATTGATGGAGCTAGAGGGTATTATGCTCAGTGAAATAAGCCAGGCGGAGAAAGACAAGTATCAAATGATTTCACTCATTTGTGGAGTATAAGAACGAAGCAAAACTGAAGGAACAAAACAGCAGCAGACTCACAAACTCCAAGAAGGAAGAAGGAACTAGCGGTTACCAATAGGGGAGGAGTGGGGAAGGGCGGGTGGGGAGAGAGGAAGAAGGGGATTGTGGGATATTATGATTAGTACACATGGTATGGGGGATCATGGGGAAAACAGTATAGCACAGAGAAGACAAGTAGCGACTCTGTGGCATGTTAGTACAGTGATGGGCAGTGACTGCAGTGGGTTTGGGGGGACTCGATAATATGTGTGAAAGTAGTAACCACAATGTTTTTCATGTGAAACCTTCATAAGAGTGTATATCAATGATACACTAATAAAAAATAAAAAGTTAAAAAAATTAAATTAAGGAGCACCTTGAGGCAAGCAAGTGATGTGCAGAGATCAGTGGTTGTGGGAGGAGGATGAGAGCAGAGTGTACAAAGGACTAAAAGCAGATTTCCATAACTGAATCCAAACTAGGACTGAAATAAAAAGTAAAATTTCTAGAATTTTAATTTTTTTATGCATCCAAATGTCTTTTTTTTGGTATCATTAATGCACAATCACATGAGCAACATTATGGTTACTAGATTCCCCCCATTATCAAGTCCCCACCACATACCCCATTGCAGTCACTGTCCATCAGCGTAGTAAGATGCCATAGAGTCACTACTTGTCTTCTCTGTGTTGTACTGCCTTCCCTGTGCCCACCCCCCCTACATTATGTATGCTAATTGTAATGTCCTTTATTCCCCTTCTCCCTCCCTTCCCACCCACCCTTCCCAGTCCCTTTCCCTTTGGTAACTATTAGTCCGTTCTTGGGTTCTGTGAATCTGGTACTGTTTTGTTCCTTCAGTTTTTACTTTGTTCTTATACTCCACAATTGAGTGAAATCGTTTGGTACTTGTCTTTCTCTGCCTGGGTCATAGAATTTTAATTTTTAGAAAAAGTAGCTTGTCAGTAGTAGTCAGGGAAATGCAAATCATAATCACATGAGACACTATTTTACAGTATTCAGTTGGCAACAATGAACTATTCTGATTGAACAAAGAGTTACAAAGGGGATATGGATAAATAGCATCATTTATATACTACTAGAATAGGGGTGTACAATGGTGCAAATCCCTTGGGAAAACAATTTGGAGTCGACCTGTAAAGTCAGACGTTCACTTAACTTCAACCCAAAAATTCCAAAAGAAATTCTTACACGTGTTCCCTGGAGACATATACAAGAATGCTTATAGCAGCACTGTTTATAACTGCAAAAACATGGAAACAATTCAAGCACTCAACCCAGGCTACAGAAGAATAGGTGCCGAAGCTATAATCCATTTACACAATAAAATAATATTCATCAGTTGCATATGAGGGAACTATAGCATGTGTCAAAATTTGATGAATCATAGAAACAAAATGTAGAGCCAAAAAAGCAGTTCTCAGAAGATGATGATTTCTTTCTGTAGATTCAAACTCAAAGAAAATGGTACATTAGGTTGTCCATGCATCAATATGTGTGTGCGACAAAGCCTTTCTGTATAGATATGAAAATCACAAAGATCAGGCAATCACCCCTGATGGGGAGGCAATGGGACAAGACAAATGGGGAGCTTATTGCTAGTCATGTTCCAGGGTGTAGGTGAGGGGGTTTCAGAAGTGTTTGTTTTACTATGAATAATTAAGAAATTAATGGGAACTTGGAGTCAAGCCTAATGGTCTGAGGAAAACAGACATGGTCTAACATCGGCTGAGGGAACCATCCTTCAAAGCACAGGGTTTCCACCACTGACGACAAACCCGAGTTACAGTTACTTTGTGGATTCTCCCCAACAGCATCCAGTTTCCACTGACTGTGATGAGAAGTCCTTAAAGGCAGATGTGCCATCACAAAGCTCTTACTGTGGTGTCTTTTAGTGGAGAAAAGCAGAAGCCAAACAAAGTCTGGGTATGCAGGCCCTGTCCCCTAGTAGAGTACATGAAGACATCCAGGTAGAAATGAGCCAGCAGTGTACCGAGTAAATAAAAATGAGCACATGCTAAACAACAAACAATAAAAGGCATAATATGAAAGCCCTGAGTCACATGGAAAGATCAGGCATTCCCACCCATGGTCAGGGCACTTAATGAAAGTGGTACTATATCCACATGCATTCTAAAAATTGTATGAAGACTTAAATTTTTCAGATGAAGTAGGAAAGCCCCTAAGTGTGGTTTCAACATCACTATTGAGCCAAGATCTCTTCCTTGGCTTCAACTCTGACCCTCAGCCTTTGTAGGTCCAAATAACAAAATGTCCACTTTAGTGGCATTTCTGGTGTCTCTGCGCTTGTGCTTGACCAGGTGGTCACTCTGGGTTACCACCATGTGTGATCAGTATAACATAAAAGCGGTCACCTGAATTAATTTGTAAGATCTGAATTTGCAGTACAAACATTCCACACATAATTTAGGATAGGAAATCTCATGCAGCTTTTTAAAAAAATTTTTATTAAGGTATTACTGATATACACTCTTACAAAGGTTTCACATGAAAAAACAATGTGGTGACTACTTTTACCCATATTATCAAGTCCCCACCCATACCTCAATGCAGTCACTGTCCTTGGGTGTAGTAAGATGCCACAGATTCACTGTTCGCCTTCTCTGTGCTGCACTGTTTTCCCCATGACTCCCCACACCGGGTGTACTAAACATAATACCCCTCAATCCCCTTCTCCCTCCCTCCCCACCCGCCCTCCCACACCCCTTCCCTTCGGTAACCACTAGTCCCTTCTTGGAGCCTGTGAGTCTGCTGCTGTTTTGTTCCTTCAATTTTGCTGCGTTGTTATACTCCACAAATGAGGGAAATCATTTGGAACTTGTCTTTCTCCGCCTGGCTTATTTCACTGAGCATAATATCCTCCAGCTCCATTCATGTTGTTGCAAATGGTAGGATTTGTTTCTTTCTTATGGCTGAACAGTATTCCATTGTGTATATGTAC
Organism: Smutsia gigantea; assembly: GCA_032199065.1. Taxonomy (NCBI): domain Eukaryota; kingdom Metazoa; phylum Chordata; class Mammalia; order Pholidota; family Manidae; genus Smutsia; species Smutsia gigantea. The sequence goes on along the minus strand of JAVSCE010018187.1, from coordinate 11,817 downwards.
CACCTCTTCTTTATCCATTCATCTACTGATGGACACTTAGGTTGCTTCCATACCTTGGCTATTGTAAACATAGGGGTGCATATGACTTTTTGAATCTGAGAAGTTGTATTCTTTGGGTAAATTCCAAGGTGTGGGATTCCCAGGTCAAATGGTATTTCTATTTTTAGTTTCTTGAGGAGCCTCCATATTGCTTTCCACAATGGTTGAACTAGCTTACATTCCCACCAGCAGTGTAGGAGGGTTCCCCTTTCTCCGCATCCTCACCAGCATTTGTTGTTCTTAGTATTCTGGATGCTGGCCATCCTTACTAGTGTGAGGTGATATCTCATTGTGGTTTTAATTTGCATTTCCCTGATGATTAGTGATGTGGAGCATCTTTTCATGTATCTTCTTTGGAGAATTGTTTCTTCATATCCTCTGCCCATTTTTTAATTGGGTTATTTGCTTTTTGGGTGCTAAGGTGTGTGAGTTCTTTATATATTTTGGATGATAAGCCCTTGTCGGATATGTCATTTACAACTATATTCCCATACTGTAGGAGGCCTTTTGGTTCTGTTGATGGTGTCCTTTGCCATACAAAAGCTTTTTAGTTTGATGTAGTCCCATGAGTTCATTTCTGCTTTTGTTTCCCTTGCTCGAGGAGATGCGTTCAGGAAGAAGTTGCTCATGCTTATATTCAGATTTTTGCCTATGCTGTCTTCTAAGAGTTTTATGGTTTCATGACTTATATTCAGGTCTTTGATCCATTTAGAGTTTACTTTGTGTACGGGGTTAAACAATAATTCAGTTTCATTCTCTTGCATGTAGCTATCCAGTTTTGCCAACACCAGCTGTTGAAGAGGCTGTCCTTTCCCCATTGTATGTCCACGGCTCCTTTATCATATATTAATTGATCATATATGCTTAGGTTTATATCAGGGCTCTCTAGTCTGTTCCATCGGTCTCTGTGTCTTGTTCTGGTGCCAGTACCAAACTGTCTTGATTACTGTGGCTTTGTAGTAGAGCTTGAAGTGGGGGAGCGTAATTCTCCCAGCTTTATTCTTCCTTCTCAGGATTGCTTTGGCTTTTGGGGGTCTTTTGTGGTTCCATATGAATTTTAGAACGATTTGCTCTAGTTCACTGAAGAATGCTGTTGGTATTTCGATAGGAATTGCATTAAAACTGTAGATTTTTTTAGGCAGGATGGCCATATTGACAATATTAATTCTTCCTATCCATGAGCACAGGATGTATTTCCATTTATTGGTATCTTCTTTTATTTCTCTCATGAGTGTCTTGTAGTTTTCAGAGTATAGGTCTTTCACTTCCTTGGTTAGATTTATTTGTAGGTATTTTATTCTTTTTGATGCAATTATAAATGGAATTGTTTTCCTGATTTCTCTTTCTGCTAGTTCATTGTTAGTATATAGCAATGCCACAAATTTCTGCGTCTTAATTTTGTATCCTGCAACTTTGCTGAATTCAGATATTAGTTCTAGTAGTTTTAGAGTGGATTCTTTAGGGTCCTTTATGTGCAATATCATGTCATCTGCAAACAGGGACAGTTTAACTTCTTCCTTACCAATCTGGATGCCTTTTCTTTCTTTGTGTTGTCTGACTGCTGTGGCTAGAACCTCCAGCACTATGTTGAATAAAAGTGGGGAGAGTGGGCATCCTTGTCTTGTTTCCAATCTTAAAGGAAAAGCTTTCAATTTCTCACTGTTAAGTATAATGTTGGCTGTGGGTCTGTCATATATGGCCTTTATTATGTTGAGGTACTTGCCCTCTATACCCATTTTGTTGAGAGTTTTTATCATGAATGGGTGTTGAATTTTGTCAAATGCTTTTTCAGCATCTATGGAGATCATCACATGGTTTTTGTCCTTCTTTTTGTTGATGTGGTGGATGATGTTGATGGATTTTCGGATATTGTACCATCCTTGCATCCCTGGAATAAATCCTACTTGATCATGATGGATGATCCTTTTGATGTATTTTTGAATTCGGTTTGCTAATATTTTGTTGAGTATTTTTGCATCTATGTTCATCAGGGATATTGGTCTGTAATTTTCTTTTTTGTGGTGTCTTTGCCTGGTTTTGGTATTAGAGTGATGCTGGCCTCATAGAATGAGTTTGGAAGTATTCCCTCTTTCTCTATTCTTTGGAAAACTTTAAGGAGGATGGGTATTAGGTCTTCGCTTAAATGTTTGATAAAATTCAGTGGGAAAGCCGTCTGTCTGGTCCAGGGATTTGGTCTTAGGTAATTTTTTGATTACCAATTCAATTTCGTTGCTGGTAATCTGTTCAGATTTTCTTTTTCTTTCTGGGTCAGCCTTGGAAGGTTGTATTTTTCTAGTAAGCTGTCCATTTCTTCTTGGTTATCCAGTTTGTTTGCATATAATTTTTCATAGTATTCTCTCATAATCCTTTGTATTTCTGTGGTGTCCATAGCGATTTTTCCTTTCTCATTTCTGATTCTGTTTATTCTGTTTATGTGTGTAGACTCTTTTTTTCTTGATAAGTCTGGCTAGGGGTTTGTCTATTTCGTTTATTTTCTCAAAGAACCAGCTCCTGCTTTCATTGATTGTTTCTATTGTTTTATTCTTCTCGATTATATTTATTTCTGCTCTAATCTTTATTATGTCCCTCCTTCTACTGACTTTGGGCCTCATTTGTTCTTCTTTTTCTTGTTTCGTTAATTGTGAATTTAGAATGTTCATTTGGGATTGTTCTTCTTTCCTGAGGTGGGCCTGTATTCCAGTATACTTTCCTCTTGGCATGGCCTTTGCTGCATCCCATAGATTTTGCGGTGTTGAATTATTGGTGTCATTTGTCTCCATATATTGCTTGATCTTTGTTTTTATTTGGTCATTGATCCATTGGTTATTTAGGAGCATTCTCGTGCACCTTTTATGCTGAGAAATAAAAGCATATTTTTACCAAAAAAGTAAGTTGCTGCAATAATTAATGATTTGGGCTATTAAGCTTATGTACAAAGCTATTACTTTAAAATCTTAAAAAAGGAAAACAAATTGAAAATTAGTATATATATTATGAGAATAAATCTGCTAAATAGTGTATGAAGAATATTATATATTTTGGGGTCTTACAGCTATTTGTTTTTATTTATTTATTATTATTTTAGAAGTTAAACAGGACACTTATGTATTACTTAGGGGTCAAAAAAAGAAATCAAATGAAAATTTAAAATACATTTGAACAAATGATGGTGGAAATAAGACATGTGAAACTTGCAGGATGTTTGCTGAAGTCATAGTTATAAGGAAACTTACGGCCTTAGTGCATTTTTTTTTTTCAATTAACGTGTCTCAGTTCACACAACAAATTAGCAACAGGGACTATATTCAGAATCTATATTCAAAGCCAGGCTGTCCAGATCTTTACATGCTTACTTTGCTCATTGCTTTGTGCTCTTTCTGGATGGTGGAGATGGGTGTGTAGAATATTACGCTGTTCTGTTCTATTGCTGCTTTCTCTTCTTCTGCTACCCTCTTACCTTGATTCACTGCAGCTCCCTCTACTTGATCGGTGATTTGCTGGGCTCAGGTTTAGTTCTTTTTGTTTGTTTTTTGTTGTTTTCTATTTTTGTTCATAGGTTTAGTATTCTTATTTGACAAGCTTCCCATGTAACTTAGTATATTATAAGCTTAATTAAACAGCTCCCTTTTTTTATTATTTTGGTATCCCTAATATAAAATCACATAAGCAACATTGTCATTACTAGATTCCCTCTATTATCAAGTCCCACCACATACCCCATTACAGTCACTGTCCATCAGCATAGTAAAATGCTATAGAGTCACTACTTGTCTTTGTGCTATACTGCCTTCCCCGTGCCCCCCGCTACATTATGTGTGCTAATCATAATGCCCCTAATTCCCCTTCTCCCTCCCTTTCCACTCACCCTAACCAGTCCCTTTCCCTTTGGTAACTGTTAGTCATTTCTTGGGTTCTGTGAGTCTGCTGCTGTTTTCTTTCTTCAGTTTTTGCTTTGTTCTTATACTCCACAGATTAGCGAAATCATTTGGCACTTGTCTTTCTCCACCTGGCTTATTTCACTGAGCATAATACCCTCTAGATCTATCCATGTTGTTGCAAATGGTAGGATTTGTTTTCTTCTTATGACTGAATAATATTCCATTGTGTATATGTACCACATCTTCTTTATCCATTCCTCTACTGATGGACAATTAGGTTGCTTCCATTTCTTGGCTATTGTAAATAATGCTGCGATAAATATAGGGGTACATCTGTCTTTTTGAAACTGGGATCCTACATTCTTAGGGTAAATTCCTAGGAGTGGAATTCCTGGGTCAAATGGTATTTCTATATCAAGTTTTTTGAGGAACCTCCATACTGATTTCCGCAATGGTTGAACTAGCTTACATTCCCACCAGCAGTGTAGGAGGGTTCCCCTTTCTCCGCATCCTCGCCAGCATTTATTGTTCCTAGACTTTTCTATGTTCGCCATCCTAACTGGTGTGAGGTGATATCACTGTGGTTTTAATTTGCATTTCCCTGATAATTAGTGACGTGGAGCATCTATTCATGTGCCTGTTGGCCATCTGAATTTCTTCTTTGGAGAAGTGTCTGTTCAGATTCTCTGCCCATTTTTTAATAGGGTTATTTGCTTTTTGAGTGTTGAGGCGTGTGAGTTCTTTATCTATTTTGGATGTTAACCCCTTGTTGGATATGTCGTTTACAAGGCCTTTTTGTTCTGCTGATGGTGTCCTTTGCTGTACAGAAGCTTTTTAGCATGATGTAGTCCCATTTGTTCATGTTTTATTTTGTTTCCCTTGCCTGATGAGATTTGTTCATGAAAAAGTTGCTCATGTTTATATTCAAGAGATTTTTGCCTATGTTTTCTTCTAAGAGTTTTATAGTTTCATGACTTACATTCAGGTCTTTGATGCATTTTGAGTTTACTTTTATTTTATTTTATTTTATTTTATTTTGGTATCATTAATATACAATCACCTGAGCAACATTGTGGTTACTAGATTCCCTCCATTATCAAGTCCCCACCACATACCCCATTACAGTCACTGTCCATCAGCGTTGTAAGATGCTATAGAGTCACTACTTGTCTTCTCTGTGCTACACTGCTCTCCCGTGCCCCCCCTACATTATGTGTGCTAATCATAATGCCCCTTATTCCCCTTCTCCCTCCCTTCCCACCCACCCTCCTCAGTCCCTTTCCCTTTGGCAACTGTTAGTCCATTCTTGGGTTCTGTGGGTCTGCTGATGTTTTCTTCCTTCAGGTTTTTCTTTGTTCTTTTTTTAAATTTTTTGTGTGAAATTGTTTTTATTATGTTGTTGTTAGTATATACCAAGTTTACATATACCCACAGGAAGTTGTAGGGCAAATCTCTTTAGTTCTTCTGCTATTCTGTTCATTGTTATGTAGAACATATTGTTTTAACAGTTTAAGTGTATGTACACATAAATCCTCCAGTTATTTTTTCTGGTATGTTTAGCTAGTATTTGTTAATTTAGCTTACCAGGTTAATACTGCTAAAATCCCTAATTATTTTTCTCCCTGGAATATAATTAAACTTTACTGGAAATTATTGCTATTTCTAGAAGTCTGCTCATACTTGCCTTCTAACCCAAATTATGGGATATTTCTCTATCCTTGTAAAAAATGTTTAGTCCTTCATAAAATCATTTTTTTTTCTTTTGGTATCATTAATATACAATTACATGAGCAACATTGTTTTTACTATATTCCCCCCATTATCAAATCCCCACCACATACCCCATTACAGTCACTGTTCATCAGCATAGTAAAATGCTATAGAGTCACTACTTGTCTTCTCTGTGCTACACTTTCTTCCCCGTGCCCCCGCGCTACACTATGTGTGCTAATTGTAATGCCCCTTATCCCCCTTCTCCCTCCCTTCCCACCCACCCTACCCAGTCCTTTTCCCTTTGGTAACTGTTATTCCATTCTTGGGTTCTGTGAGTCTGCTGCTGTTTTGTTCCTTCAGTTTTTGCTTTGTTCTTATGCTCCACAGATTAGTGAAATCATTTGATACTTGTCTTTCTCTGCCTGGCTTATTTCACTGAGCACAATACCCTCTAGATCCATCCATGTTGTTGCAAATGGTAGGGTTTTTCTTCTTATGGGTGAATAATATTCCATTGTGTATATGTACCACATCTTCTTTATCCATTCATCTACTGATGGACACTTAGGTTGCTTCCATTTCTTGGCTATTGTAAATAGTGCTGCGATAAACATAGGGATGCATATGTCTTTTTGAGACTGGGATTCTACATTCTTAGGATAAATTCCTAGGAGTGGAATTCCTGGGTCAAATGGCATTTCTATTTTGAGTTTTTTGAGGAACCTCCATACTGCTTTCCACAGTGGTTGAACTAGCTTACATTCCCACCAGCAGCGTAGGAGGGTTCCCCTTTCTCCGCATCCTTGCCAATATTTGTTGTTGCTATTCTTTTCTATGTGGGCCATCCTAACTGGTGTGAGGTGATATCATTGTGGTTTTAATTTGCATTTCCCTGATAATTAGTGATGTGGAGCATCTTTTCATGTGCCTGTTGGCCATCTGAATTTCTTCTTTGGAGAAGTGTCTGTTCATATCCTCCTCCCATTTTTTAATTGGGTTATTAGCTTTTGGGGTGTTGAGGTGTGTGAGCTCTTTATATATTTTGGATGTCAACCCCTTATCGGATACGTCATTTATGAATATATTCTCCCATACTGTAGGATGTCTTTTTGTTCTTCCTTTGCTGTACAGAACCTTTTTAGTTGATGTAGTCCAACTTGTTCATTTTTTGTTTTGTTTCCCTTTCCCGAGGAGATGAGTTCAGGAAAAAGTTGCTCATGTTTATATTCAAGAGATTTTTGCCTATGTTTTCTTCTAAGAGAATTAACATGTAATTTTAAACAAGAATTCATCTAGGAGATAGATTTAACATCTTCTAAGGGAGCTTTTGTAGGCAATGGGGTTCTTATTCCAAGATCTAAAAAGATTAATGAATTTGGGATGAGAAGAAATGTTAGACTGTTATTTTCTTAATTATTCTACAAAATATGAAGGAAAGGTGAACATCTGAATATTGGGACGAACTAAATATATAAATGGCCTACATTAGTAAATTCATTTTAAATGGCCTCCTTTTTTTTAGTATATATTTATTTTCAAGAGTCATTAAACAGTTTTTCCTCTTATGAGGCTCAGCCTAGGAGAATTAAGCTGACAGAGAAATGATAGCAGCTGATTCCAGGAGCAAGGACTAGGATTTGGGGACCACACTGATGGACACAGTACAAAGGAGCCAGCCCCTGTTTTCCAGAGGCATTGTTCTGCAACACCTCAAAAGTACTCACTCAGCCAGTGGCAGTAAAGCCCAGTGGGGTGTGTTACCTGGGAAAGCAGGCAGGCCAAATCCCAAGGGGCCTCTTCAGAGCTGATCGGAGACAGGAGGCCAGCAGGTGGGGCTACAAGGGCAAGGGAAGTAGCACTCAGACATGGAACAAAGACAGGGGAAGGTGGAGGGGGCAGAGAACATGCAGTGAGTTGAGCAGGCGCCTGACACAGAAAAAAGGATGGATATATTCCAAGGGAGGTGAATTTCCGAACTCAACCACCGACCAAAAACTGCTCCCAACAGAAGATTCCAGGGCAGTCCAAACTACTCTGTATGATACCATAATGGTGGGTACCTCCATCAGTCCAACCCCAAAGAATGTACACCACCAAGACTGAACTCTATCGTAGAACACGATGATTGGATATTGGATGATAACAATGCAGGTTCATCATTTATGAAGAACATTCCTATGGTTCCAGATTAATAATAGCTGTGTGTGGCGGGGGAATGGGGTATGTAGGAAATCTCTATACCTTTTCCTCAATTTTGATGTGAACCTAGAATTGCTCTAAAAAATTGAGGGCTATTCAGAAAGAATAAAATACCTAGGAATAAACCTAACCAAGTTGATGAAAGACCTATACTCTGAATCTACAAGACATTCATGAAAGAAATTAAAGAAGACACCTATAAATGGAAATACATCCTGTGCTCATGGATAGGATGAATTAATATTGTCAAAATGGCCATCTTGCTTAAAGCAATCTATAGATTCAATACAATCCCTATCAAAATACCAACAGCATTCTTCAACTAACTAGAACAAATAGTTCTAAAATTTATATGGAATCACAAATGACACCAAATAGCCAAAGCAATTCTGAGAAGAATAAAGCAGGGGGATTACACTCCCCAACTTCAAGCTCTACTATAAAGCCACAGTAATCAAGACAATTTGGTACTGGCACAAGAACAGACCCATAGATCAATGGAACAGAATTGAGATCCCAGATATAAACCCAAGCATATATGTCTAATTAATATACGATAAAGGAGCTATGGATATACAATGGGGAAATGACAGCCTCTTCAACAGCTGGTGTTGTCAAAACTGGACAGCTACATGCAAGAGAATGAAACTGGATTATTGTCTAACTCCATACACAAAAGTAAACTCAAAATGGATCAAAGACCTGTATGTAAGTCCTGAGACCATAAAACTCTTAGAAGAAAAACATAGGCAAAAATCTCTCAAATATAAACATGAGCAACTTTTTCCTGAACACATCTCCTCGGGGAAGGGAAACAAAATAAAAAATGAACAAATTGGACTACATCAACTAAAAAGCTTCTGTACAGCAAAGGATACCATCAGTAGAACAAGAAGGCATCCTACAGTATGGGAGAATATATATGTAAACAACATATCTGGCAAGGGGTTAACATCCAAAATATATGAAGAACTAACATGGCCTCAACACCCAAAAAGCAAGTAACGTGATTAAAAAATGGGCGCAGAATATGAACAGACAATTCTCCAAAGAATAAACTCAGGTGGCCAACAGGTACATGAAAAGATGCTACATATTATAAATTATCAGGGAAATGCAAATTAAAACCACAATGAGATATCACCTCACACCAGTTAGGATGGCCACCATCCAAAAGACAGGGAACAACAAATGCTGGTGAGGATGTGGAGAAAGGGGAACCCTCCTACACTGCTGGTGGGAATGCAAATTAGTTCAACCATTGTGGAAAGCAGTATGGAGGTTCCTCAAAAAACTAAAAATAGAAATACCATTTGACCCAGGAACTCTACTCCTAGGAATTTACCCAAAGAAAACAAGTTCTCAAATTCAAAAAGACACAGACACTCCTATGTTTATTGCAGCACTATTTACAATAGCCAAGATACAGAAGTAACCTAAGTGTCCATCAGTAGATGAATGGATAAAGAAGATTTGGTACATATACAGAATGGAATATTATTTAGCCATAAAAAGAAAACAAATCCTATCATTTGCAACAACACGGATGGGGCTAGAGGATATTATACTCAGTGAAATAAGCCAGGTGGAGAAAGACAAGTACCAAATGATTTCCCTCATTTGTGGAGTATAAGAACAAAGCAAACCTGAAGGAACAAAACAGCAGCAGGCACAGACTCCAAGAAGGGACTAGAGGTTACCAGAGGGAAGGGGGCAGGGATGGAGGGTGGGGAGGGAGCGAGAAGGGGATTAAGGGACATTATGATAGGTACACGTTGTGTGTGGGGATCACGGGGGAGACAGTGTAGCACAGAGAAGACTAGTGACTCTGTGGCATCTTACTACGCTGATGGACAGTGACTGCAATGGGGTGTGGGGTGGACTTGATAATATGGGTGAATGTAGTAACCAGTAACCACAATGTTGCTCATGTGAAACCTTCATAAGATTGTATATCAATGATAACTTAATAAAAAAAATTGAGGGCTATTATTTGAAAAAAAATACAAATGACAAACTTCTGTTGGTTCCTAAGAACTAACTTAGCTTCCACCCTCCCCTAAATTTTCCCTTAAAGTAAGTGGGAGATGCATATGATAGTAGCTGCTGGCTTAGGCCTAGCACGGTTGTAGCCACAACATCAACCAGGATCTTCAGGGAAACAGCAAAACATGTGATGCAGGAAACTGAAGTGGTCCTGGTGTCACCTGGGCTCTGCACGCACAGCTAGACTGTCTACAAGGAAAAGTGACTCCATCTTTATACTCTAAGAGGAACAAAATTAACATGCCTGGAACATGATACAAGCCACCTCACAGTCTTCCAAATCCAACCCATCGCGGCCACAAGTTTAGACCTTACTTAATCATTTGCTGTGTGTTTCCTGAGGTACTGCACTGAGCACACAGATTAGAAGTCACTAGATGAAACCCCAAATAGGAGGGAATCTTGGGGCCATTCTCTCCAAAAGAAACAGCCCATGCGGAAAGCATTAGGACTTGACCTCTTGGAGGCTGTGTACACATCAAACATTTTCCCCTTTGCAGGCTCATCATCATGGTAAGTGCCAAAACTGTACAACCCATTTTTTAAAAGTGAAAAAGGACGAAATATTAACACTTTTTTTTTTTAGTTCTTTGATAGTGCTCCATAAATGAAGCTGGAGCTGTTTCTCTCTTACCCATTTTGTTCCCATCAACACATTAGATAATCTAGATATCTAGGTCTAACCTTGCCTCACTCTGCAGGACATACACTATAAAGAGATGTTTTTAAATGTTTAAAAATATTTGCCTTGTTTTCTGCAACAATTTCAAATCATAACTACTTTAATGCTGTAAAGTACTCAGTTAAAGCCAATGTTTCAATTTCGAACACTTTGAACCCAGATTTTCAGGGGTTGTAGAATGGAATTTGATCTTTAAAGGTCCAGATTTAGCTTTCTTCCAGGCAAAAGGGAAAGGATGAAGGAGAGGAATCAAGGCTAAAATACTCTGATTTGCACCAGTCGACAAAATCTTTCCAATTTCTCAATATGTATGCCCACTGACCCAAGCAATTCCACTTGCAGAAATTTTCCACAAATATATTTCTATATTTACATGAATATGTACATAAAATGATATGGTTTGCGTCATTTATACCAGTAAAAACTCGAAACAACCTAAATGTCCACGAATTGTTTAAATGAATGACATACTTCTCGTATTATGCAACAATTTTTAAAGATGAAGTTGACATATCTATACGTCTTGCCATGAAAAGATATCCATAATATACTGTTAAGTGGAAAAAAGCAAATTAAAAAACTTTAAAAGCTTGTACTTAGGAAAATTTCTGGTTAAATATACACAAAAATGATACTGAGCTGCAGACTAAGAGATTTGCTCCTACTTTACACATTTGTCTGCGTTTTTTTTTCCAAGCTGGCAACCCTTTTTAAATGTCCTTTTAATTAAACACGAAGTCATGCAAAAAGTCCAAATAAATATATCAGCTTCGAAAAAAATTAATTGGTCCAACATATGTAATGAATATAGGCCGTTATTACAACTTGCAGAAGCCCAATAAATTCCTTAATTATCCAGGTGGCATCTGAACAGAACCCGCTGGATGTCCTTCCTGGAAAGAAAGCTCCCCAAATTAGCACCAAACTTGCCTCAGTTGCCACACCAGCGTCAACCCTCCGCTGCCAAGCTCGCCGCTGGGGACACTCGGAGGCGGCTCGGCTCGCCTGGTCCACCGAGCCCGGCGAGCTGCCGCCAGAAGCGCCCCGCCCGCCGCCGCGCCGCTTTCGTTTCTACCGAACAGAAAGTGAAACTGCGGGCCGCCCGCGGAGGAGGCGCCGGCGCTCCATCGCCGAGCGCTGGGCCGCGCTTCTGACCGCGGAGCAAACCGGCTCAGGGGCGGGAGAGCCGCCCCGCGGGCGCGGCTGGAGCTGCGGCTCTTCTGTGCGCCGGCCGGTGGTGACCGCCCCGCCCCGTACCTG
>JAVSCE010018186.1:0-49470 GCA_032199065.1 Smutsia gigantea | reverse complement strand
ATGCGCCCGCCGCATCCGCTGATTGGCCGCACGGAGCTGTCATCTGTGGAGTAAAAGAACAAAGAGAAAACTGAAGGCACAAAACAGCAGCAGACTCACAGAAACGAAGAATGGACTAACAGTTACCAAAGGGAAAGGGACTGGAGAGAGTAGGTCAGAAGAGAGGGAAAAGGGGAATAATGGGCATTATGATTAGCGCACATAAAGTACGGCGGGTCACAAAGATGACAGTACAGCACAGAGAAGACAAGTAGTGGCTCGATAGCATCTCACTATACTGATGGAAAGTGACGGTAATGGGCTATGCGCAGGGGACTTGATAATGGGGGGAATCTAGCAACCACAAAGTTCCTCATGTAAACAGGGACAGTTTCCCTTCTTCCTTACCAATCTGGATGCATTTGATTTCTTTGTGTTGACTGACAGCAGTGCTAGGGACTCAACACTCATGTTGACTAAAACATGGGAGAGTGGGCATCCTTATCTTTTTCCCAACTTTCAAAGGACAAGTTTTCAGACTGTCTGTGTTAAGTATGATGTTGGCCTGGGTTTGTTATATATTGCCTTTACTATGTCAAGTTAGTTGCTCTCTCTATCGATTTTGCTGAGTGTTTTTATCACAAATGAATGTTGAAATTTGTCGAATGCCTTTCCAGTATCTATGGAGATGACCATGGGGCTACTGTCATTTTTATTGATGAGGTAAATCATGATGATGGATTTTCTAATGAAAAACAGGTACGAGGACCCCATACAGTGACCTCACTTAATGACCACGGAGCCCAACAGAATGTGGAATCCTGATATTGTACATAAAAATTCTCAAAGTATCCACTCCAAAACTACTAGTCTAATGTCTGAATTCAGCAAAGTTGCAGGATATAAAATTAATACACAGAAATCTGTTGCATTCGTATACACTAATGATGAACTACGAGAGAGTAACCAAGACATATTCCATTCAAAATGGCATCAAAAAAATAAATAAATAAAACACCTGGGAATAAAACTAACGAAAGAAGTGTAACACATATAAACACGAAAACTAAGACAAATATGAGAGAAATTAAAGATACCAATCAATGGAAATAAATCCTATGCTGATGGAAAGGGAGAATCAGTCTTTTCAAAATGGCCAGCCAGCATAAAGCAATCTACAGATTCAATGCAATTCCTATCAAAATACCAACACCATTCTTCAAAGAGCTAGAGCACATAGTTCAAAAATTCATATGAAACCACAAAAGATCCCAAATAGCCAAAGCAATCCTGAGAAGAAATAATAAAATTGGGTAGATTATGCTCCCCAACTTCAAGCCCTACTACAAAGCCACAGACAATTTGGTACTGGCACAAGAGCACACCCACAGACCAAAGGAACCGACTAGAGGGGCCAGATATGGACCCAAGCATAAATGGACAATGAATATACAACAAAAGAACCATGGACATACACTTGGGAAATGACAGTCTCTTCAACAACTGGTGTTGGCAAGACCGGACAGCTACATGCAAGAGAATGAAACTGGATTACCATCTAACCCCACACACAAAAGAAAACTGAAAATGGAAAAAAGACATAATGGAGGGCACGAAACCATAAAATTCTTAGAGGAACACAAAGGCAAAAACCTCTTGACTATAAACATGAGACACTGTATCCTGAACGAACCTCCTTGGGCAATGGAGACAAAAACAAAAACAAAAACGAACCAATGGCACAATATGATGCTAAAAAGCTTTTGTACAGTAGAGGGTACCATCAAAAGAACAAAAAGGCATTCTGCAGTATAGGACAATATATTTGTAAACGACATATCCAATAAGGGCATACATCCAAAATATATAAACACTCACATGCCTCAACAGCCAAAAAGCAAAAGACCATATTAAAAATGGTCAGAGGATGTGGACAGACAATTCTCCAAGAAGAAATTCAGATGGTCAAGAGGCACATGTAAGGATGGGGCACATGGCAAATCATTAGGGAAAAGCACAATAAAACCACAATGAGGTATCATCTCACACCAGTTAGGATGGTCAACATTCAAAAGACTAGGAGACACAAATGCGGGCGAACTCTCCTCCACTGCTGGTGGGAATGTAAACCAGACCAAGCGTCGTGGAAAGCACTATGGAGGTTCCTCAAAAAAATAAAGAGAAATACCATTTGACCCGGGTATTCCACATCTGCAATTTACACAAATAATACAAATTCTCAGAATCAAAAAGACATATGTACAATTATGTTTATTGCACCACAATTTAGAAGAGCGAAGATATGGAAGCAACCTAAGTGTCTGTCAGTAGATGACTGTATAGAGAAGAGATGGTACATATACACAATGGAATACTACTCAGCCCTAAGAAAGAAACAAACCCTACCATTTGCAACAACACGGATGGTGCTAGAGGGATATAAGCCTGGCCAAGGAAGACAAGTATCAAATGATTTTAACCCATCTGTGGAGTATAAGAGCAAAGAAAAAACTGAAGGAACAAAACAGGAGCAGACTCACAGAAACCACTAATGGATTAACAATTACCAAAGGAAAAGGGACTGGGGAGGAAGGCTGCCGAGGGAGGGATAAGGGTTAAAATGGAGAATGACGACGAGCATTTATAATGTAGGCTGGGGGACAGGGGGAAGATAGTATAACAGAGAAAGCGTGTAGTGTTTCTTTAGCATCTTACTATACTGATGGACAGTGACTGTAATGGGTATGTGGTGGAGAATTGATGATACGGTGTGCCTAGTAACCATAATGTTGTTAATGTAATTGTACATTAATGATACAAAACTTAAAAAATGGAAAATTAAAGAAAAAAGAGAGCTTGTCCACTCCTTCCATCAGATGCCTGTTAATGACCACAAGGGGCAGGCACTGTAATATGTCTTGTGGAACTAGGAGTGAACAAGTCAGGCTAGGCCCTAACCCTTGAGGGCTCACAGCCAATGGTGTAAACAATTAATACATGATAAACATACACATAAACAGGTGCTTGCCATCACTTCCTGGGGAGACAGCTCCCATCCCTTACTGGGCAGAGGTACGGACAGCACCGCACATCACTGTGAACCAAGCCAGTGAAAATCCCTTACTTCAAGGACCTCATGCCAAATTCGGTTCCACGTCAGTCTCTGGGCTCTTCCTGCTCTGGCCACGGGAACTTCACCTCAATGTGGTACCTCTGGCTCGCTCCGGGCATGTGGACAGAGGCATGTGGACCATGCTTCGATCCAACATGGAAAATGTTTCCAAAGATTTTCCTTCTGGGTTTCCTGGAGGCCATGGCCTCGGGCCATGGGGCCAGCACAACAGATGGCACCTTCGAGTGTCTCACGCCATGTGATGTGGGGAATGGGCTGGCCCGACATTGTGGTGCCCGTTTACCGGGATTCCAAGTTCTGTTGGGCTCCATCGTCAAGGAAATGAGGTCACTGTCCGCGGTCCCCTGTCCTGGCCTACAACTGGAAAATCCAACATCATCATCCAGCACATCAACAAAAAGGACAAGAACCCCATGATCATCTCCAATAAATGCTGGAAAGGCATTCGACAATATACAACATCCATTTATGATAGAAACACTCAACAAAATGGATATAGAGGGCAACGAACTCAACATAATAAAGGCCATATATAACAAACCCACAGCCAACATCATACTTAACACAGAGTAGCTGAAAGCTTGTCCTTTTAAGATCAGCAATAAGACAAGGATGCCCACTCTCTCCACTTTTAGTCAACATGGCTCTGGCGTCCCTACAAACGGCAATCAGTCAACACAAAGAAATATAATGCAACCAGATTGGTAACGAAGAGGATAAAATGTCCCTTTTTGCAGCTGACATGATATTGAACATAAAAATCCGTAAGGAATCCACACCAAAACTACAAGATCTAATATCTTATTTCAGCAAGGGTGCAGGATACAAAATTAATACACAGAACTCTGTTGAATTCATATACCCCAATGATGAACTAGGAGAAAGAAACCAGGAAAGAATTCCATTCACAATGGCTTCAAAAACAATAAAATGCCCAGGAATAATCCTAACCAAGGAATTTTAAGACACAGGAATATGAAACTTACAGGACAATAATGAGAGAAATTAAAGATTCCCATAAATGGAAATACATCCCATGCTTATGTATAGGGAGAATTTATCTTTTCAAAATGGCCACCGTGCG
This sequence comes from Smutsia gigantea, assembly GCA_032199065.1. Lineage (NCBI taxonomy): Eukaryota > Metazoa > Chordata > Mammalia > Pholidota > Manidae > Smutsia > Smutsia gigantea. The sequence goes on along the minus strand of JAVSCE010018186.1, from coordinate 45,274 downwards.
TAAAGTAATCTACAGATTCAAAGCAATTCCTATCAAAATACCAACAGCATTCTTCAACGAGCTAGAGCAGATAGTTCAAAAATTCATATGAAACCACAAAAGACCCCGAAGAACCAATGCAATCCTGACAAGAAAGAATAAAAGCTGGGTGGATTACGCTCCCCGACTTCAAGGAGTACTACAAAGCCACGGACAATTTGGTACTGGCACAAGAACACACCTACAGACCAATGGAACAGACTAGAGAGCCCACATACAAGCCAAGCATATATGGACAAGTAATATACAGTAAAGGAGCCATGGATATACAATGGGAAATGACAGTCTCTTCCACAACTGGTGGTGTAAAAACTGGACAGCTACATGCAAGAGAATGAAACTGGATTACTGTCTAACCCCATACACAAAAGAAAACTCAAAATGGATAAGAGACATGTATGGATGTCAGGAAAACATAAAACTGTTAGAGGAACACATAGGCAAAATCCTCTTGACAATAAACATGAGAAACTCTAACTTGAACGAATCACCTTGTGAAACAAAAGCAGAAATGACCAACTGGGAAAACAAAATGCTAACAATCTTCTGTACAGCAGAGGGCACCAACAACAGGGCAAAAAGGCATCCTGCAGTATGGGACAATATATCTCTAAATGACATATCCAGTAAGGGCTTAACATCCAAAATACAGAAAGAACTCACATGACACAACAGCCAAAAACCAGAGGACCATGTTACAAATGGTCAGAGGATATGAACAGACACGTCTCGAAAGAAGAAATTCAGATGGTCAACAGGCACACATAAGGATGTGGCACATCGCTAATTATGAAGGAAAAGCACATTAAAACCACAGTGAGGTATCACCTCACACCACGTAGGATGCTCCACATTCAAAAGACTAGGAACTACAAATGCTGGTGAAAACTCCTACACTGCTGGTGGGAATGTAAACTAGTTCAAGTGTTGTGGAAATCAATATGGAGGTTTCTCCGAAAACTATAAATGGAAATACCATTTGACCCGGGAATTCCACTCCCGGAATTTACCCAAAGAAAACAACTTCTCAGATTCAAAAAGACATATGCACCATTATGTTCACTGCAGCACAATTCACAGTAGCCAAGATATGGAAGCCACCTAACTGTCCATCACTAGATGAATGGAGAGAGAGGAGATGGTACATATACACAATGGAATGCGATTCAGGCCAATGACAGAAACAAACCCTACCATTTGCAACAACACGAATGGTGCTAGAGGGTATTATGGACAGTGTAATAAGCCTGGGGAAGTAAGACAAGCATCAAATGATTTCACTCATCTGTGGAGTATAAGAACAAAGAAAAACTGAAGGAACAAAACAGCTGCAGACTCACAGAAACCAAGAATGGACTAACAGTTACCAAAGGGAGAGGGACTTGGGAGGGAGGCTGCGAAGGGACGGATAAGGGGGCATTACGATGAGCACATATAATGTAGGGTGGGAGACACGGGGAAGGTAGTATAACACAGAGAAGACAAGTAGTGTTTCCAGACCATCTTACTGCGCTGATGGACAGTGACTGTATTGGGGAATGTGGTGGAGAATTGATAATAGGGGGTCTATAGTAACCATAATGTTGTTAATGTAATTGAACATTAATGACAGAAAAATTAAAGAAAAAGGAAAATTAAAGTAAAAGGAGAGCTTGTCCACTCCTTCCCTCAGATGCCTGTTAATGACCCCAAGGGGCAGGCACTGTAATATGTCTTGTGGAACTAGGAGTGAACAAGTTAGGCTAGGCCGTAACCCTTGAAGGCTCACAGCCAATCGTGTAAACAATTAATACATGAAAAACATACACATAAACAGGTGCGTGCATTCATTTCCTAGGGAGACAGCTCCCATCCCTTACCGGGCAGAGGTATGGACAGCACCGCACATCACTGAACCAAGCCAGTGCATATCTCTTACTTCAAGGCCCTCACCCGAAGCTCGGTTCCACTTCATTCCTGGGCTATTCCTGCTCTGGCCACCGGGGACTTCACCTCACTGTGCTACCTCTGCCTCCATCAGTGCACATGGACAGAGGCATCTGGACAGAGCGTCAATCCAACATGGAAACCTTTTCCAAGGATTTTCCTTGTGGGCTTTCCAGAGGCCACGGCCTTGGGCCATGGGGACACGACACAGCAAAGCGCACCTTCGAGCGTCTCTCACCAAGTGACCTGGGGAAAGGGCTGGCCCGGGAATGTTGTGCCCGGTTAACGGGGTTTCAAATTCTCTTGGGCTGCATCGTCAAGGAAGTGACATCGCTGCCTGGGGGCTCCACACCTGGGCTTCCTGCTCAGACAAACCCCCCCCCAAGAATGCCACTGGCTGACAGCCAGTCGCCTTCCACCCTGGGCCCCCTTCCGCCTGTCACAGCACGACACCCCCTCAGGCCCTAGAAAGTCTGGGTGCCACCAGTGCCCCAGCCGGGGACAGAGGGCCGAGTTCAGGCCCAGCTCCTCCTACCTCTCATGTGACCCTAATGCAAGGCCTGTGTGCGGACACAACCCTACACTAACACCTAACTCTCAGCCTGTCTGTCGCTCACTCATGCGGAACTGTAACCCCACAACTAACATAAAATTAACCATCACGCTAAACCCTTAACCCAACTCTAACACTAACCAAAGTGTATTTCTAAACCCAACTCTATACTTAACACTAGAGATAGCCCTAATCCTAACCTTAACAACTGGACAGCTGCATGTAAGCGAATGAAACTGGATTATTCTCTAACACCATACACAAACGTAAACTCAAAATGGATCAAAGACCTGAAAGCAAGTCATGCGGAACTGAAACCATCAAACTCTTAGAAAAAAACATAGGCAAAAATCTCCTGGACATAAACACGAGCAACTTCTTCATGAGCATACCTCCCCGGGTAGGGAAACAAAAGAAAAAATGAACAAGCAGGACAATATCAAACAAAAAGCTTCTGTACAGCAAAGGACACCATCAGTAGAACAAAAAGACATCGTACAGGAAGGGAGAATATATTCATAAATGACATACCCGATAAGGGGTTGGCATCCAAATTACATAAAGCGCTCCCGCACCTCAACCAACAAAAAGCAAATAAACCAAATAAAAAATGGGCAGAGGAGCTGAACAGACACTTCACCAAAGAAGAAATTCAGATGGAAAACAGGCACATGGAAAGATGTCCCACATCGCTAATCATCAGAGAAATGCAAACTAAAACCATAATGAGATATCACCTCACACCAGTTGGGACGGCCACCATCCAAAAGACAAAACAAAATCAAATGTTGCCAAGGATGTGGAGAAAGGGAAACCCTCCTACACAGCTGGTCAGAATGTAAATTAGTTCAACCATTGCGGAAAGCAGTATGAGGGTTCCTCAAAAGACTCAAAAGAGAAAGAACATTTGACCCAGGATTTCCACTCCTAGGAACTTACCATCAGAACGCAGGAGCACTGTTTGAACAGTACATATGCAGCCTATGTTAATCACAGCACTGTTTACAATAGTCAAGAAATGGAAGCAACCTAAGTGCCCATAAGTAGATGAATGGATAAAGAAGATGTGGTACATAGACACAATGGAATATTATTCAGCCATAAGAAGAAAACAAATCCTACCATTTTCAACAACACGGATGGACATAGAGGGTATTATGCCCAGTGAAATAAGCCAGGCAGAGAAAGACAAGTATCAAATGATTTCACTCATCTGTCGAGTATAAGAACAAAGAAAAAAACGGAAGGAACAAAACAGGAGCAGACTCACAGAAACCACTAATGGACTAACAGTTACGACAGGGAAAGGGATTGGGGAGGATGGCTGGGAAGGGAGGGATAACGGGGCAAAATGGGCATGACGATTAGCACGTACAATGTAGGGGGGCACACGGGGAAGGTAGTACAGCACAGAGAAGACAGGTAGTGGCTGAACAGCATCTTAGTACACTGGTGGACAGTGACTGCAATGGGGTATGTGGTGGGGACTTGATAACGGACGGAACCTAGTACCCACAATGTTGCTCATGTAATTGTATATTAATGATACAAAAATAAACATAAAACACATAACCCTAATCCTTACCATGGCCCCTCACCCTCACACTTTCTCCCACGCCTAAGTGTAAGTGTCAACCAACACCTCACCCTAGACCTAACATTAAACCTGAAACGGTACTCTCACTGGAACCCTATCCTCACCCTACACTGAGCCATAAACCAAACCCTAACCCTAACCTGGGCCCTTCAGCCTAACCCCTCACACTCATCATCACCCTCACCCACACCTAACTGTAACCCAAAACCTAAACCAAACCCACAGCCTAACACTGAACCCTCATTTGTGGAGCATAACACAACAACAAAGAAAAACTGAAAGGACCAAAACAGCAGCAGACTCAGAAACCCAGGCCTGGTGCCCACGTCCCAGGAACACCGCCGCCCCATCTTTCCGGCTCCACAGGGGCCCCGCCCTCACCACCCCACTATTCAGAGGGACCCCTCGCCTCAGGGGGACCCCCGCGCACATGCCCGCGCCCCATCCTACCTCGAGCCAGCGCCTGGAGCAGGTGCAACTGGAGCGTCAGGATATCTCGCCACCCACGCCGCCTGCCTGCGATCAACTTTGGATTCGGCTGCCCGCCGCGCCACCGCACGTCCTGGCCAGGGATCTCGGGCGCCACGGTGCAGCCGCCGCCTCCCACGGCCGGGCAGGAAACCCCGCTGGCCATACCGAGGGGCCGAGGGGCGCGGCGGCGGCGAAGTCATCAATAGGGAATTGCCCCTCAGACCGTCTTCAGCGGCTCCGCGGCCAGAGATCCGGGGCCGCGCTGCTTCTTCCACCGAGAACGACTGGAGCCCAGGAGAGGATGCATGCGCGCATGCGCCCGCCGCATCCGCTGATTGGCCGCACGGAGCTGTCATCTGTGGAGTAAAAGAACAAAGAGAAAACTGAAGGCACAAAACAGCAGCAGACTCACAGAAACGAAGAATGGACTAACAGTTACCAAAGGGAAAGGGACTGGAGAGAGTAGGTCAGAAGAGAGGGAAAAGGGGAATAATGGGCATTATGATTAGCGCACATAAAGTACGGCGGGTCACAAAGATGACAGTACAGCACAGAGAAGACAAGTAGTGGCTCGATAGCATCTCACTATACTGATGGAAAGTGACGGTAATGGGCTATGCGCAGGGGACTTGATAATGGGGGGAATCTAGCAACCACAAAGTTCCTCATGTAAACAGGGACAGTTTCCCTTCTTCCTTACCAATCTGGATGCATTTGATTTCTTTGTGTTGACTGACAGCAGTGCTAGGGACTCAACACTCATGTTGACTAAAACATGGGAGAGTGGGCATCCTTATCTTTTTCCCAACTTTCAAAGGACAAGTTTTCAGACTGTCTGTGTTAAGTATGATGTTGGCCTGGGTTTGTTATATATTGCCTTTACTATGTCAAGTTAGTTGCTCTCTCTATCGATTTTGCTGAGTGTTTTTATCACAAATGAATGTTGAAATTTGTCGAATGCCTTTCCAGTATCTATGGAGATGACCATGGGGCTACTGTCATTTTTATTGATGAGGTAAATCATGATGATGGATTTTCTAATGAAAAACAGGTACGAGGACCCCATACAGTGACCTCACTTAATGACCACGGAGCCCAACAGAATGTGGAATCCTGATATTGTACATAAAAATTCTCAAAGTATCCACTCCAAAACTACTAGTCTAATGTCTGAATTCAGCAAAGTTGCAGGATATAAAATTAATACACAGAAATCTGTTGCATTCGTATACACTAATGATGAACTACGAGAGAGTAACCAAGACATATTCCATTCAAAATGGCATCAAAAAAATAAATAAATAAAACACCTGGGAATAAAACTAACGAAAGAAGTGTAACACATATAAACACGAAAACTAAGACAAATATGAGAGAAATTAAAGATACCAATCAATGGAAATAAATCCTATGCTGATGGAAAGGGAGAATCAGTCTTTTCAAAATGGCCAGCCAGCATAAAGCAATCTACAGATTCAATGCAATTCCTATCAAAATACCAACACCATTCTTCAAAGAGCTAGAGCACATAGTTCAAAAATTCATATGAAACCACAAAAGATCCCAAATAGCCAAAGCAATCCTGAGAAGAAATAATAAAATTGGGTAGATTATGCTCCCCAACTTCAAGCCCTACTACAAAGCCACAGACAATTTGGTACTGGCACAAGAGCACACCCACAGACCAAAGGAACCGACTAGAGGGGCCAGATATGGACCCAAGCATAAATGGACAATGAATATACAACAAAAGAACCATGGACATACACTTGGGAAATGACAGTCTCTTCAACAACTGGTGTTGGCAAGACCGGACAGCTACATGCAAGAGAATGAAACTGGATTACCATCTAACCCCACACACAAAAGAAAACTGAAAATGGAAAAAAGACATAATGGAGGTCACGAAACCATAAAATTCTTAGAGGAACACAAAGGCAAAAACCTCTTGACTATAAACATGAGACACTGTATCCTGAACGAACCTCCTTGGGCAATGGAGACAAAAACAAAAACAAAAACGAACCAATGGCACAATATGATGCTAAAAAGCTTTTGTACAGTAGAGGGTACCATCAAAAGAACAAAAAGGCATTCTGCAGTATAGGACAATATATTTGTAAACGACATATCCAATAAGGGCATACATCCAAAATATATAAACACTCACATGCCTCAACAGCCAAAAAGCAAAAGACCATATTAAAAATGGTCAGAGGATGTGGACAGACAATTCTCCAAGAAGAAATTCAGATGGTCAAGAGGCACATGTAAGGATGGGGCACATGGCAAATCATTAGGGAAAAGCACAATAAAACCACAATGAGGTATCATCTCACACCAGTTAGGATGGTCAACATTCAAAAGACTAGGAGACACAAATGCGGGCGAACTCTCCTCCACTGCTGGTGGGAATGTAAACCAGACCAAGCGTCGTGGAAAGCACTATGGAGGTTCCTCAAAAAAATAAAGAGAAATACCATTTGACCCGGGTATTCCACATCTGCAATTTACACAAATAATACAAATTCTCAGAATCAAAAAGACATATGTACAATTATGTTTATTGCACCACAATTTAGAAGAGCGAAGATATGGAAGCAACCTAAGTGTCTGTCAGTAGATGACTGTATAGAGAAGAGATGGTACATATACACAATGGAATACTACTCAGCCCTAAGAAAGAAACAAACCCTACCATTTGCAACAACACGGATGGTGCTAGAGGGATATAAGCCTGGCCAAGGAAGACAAGTATCAAATGATTTTAACCCATCTGTGGAGTATAAGAGCAAAGAAAAAACTGAAGGAACAAAACAGGAGCAGACTCACAGAAACCACTAATGGATTAACAATTACCAAAGGAAAAGGGACTGGGGAGGAAGGCTGCCGAGGGAGGGATAAGGGTTAAAATGGAGAATGACGACGAGCATTTATAATGTAGGCTGGGGGACAGGGGGAAGATAGTATAACAGAGAAAGCGTGTAGTGTTTCTTTAGCATCTTACTATACTGATGGACAGTGACTGTAATGGGTATGTGGTGGAGAATTGATGATACGGTGTGCCTAGTAACCATAATGTTGTTAATGTAATTGTACATTAATGATACAAAACTTAAAAAATGGAAAATTAAAGAAAAAAGAGAGCTTGTCCACTCCTTCCATCAGATGCCTGTTAATGACCACAAGGGGCAGGCACTGTAATATGTCTTGTGGAACTAGGAGTGAACAAGTCAGGCTAGGCCCTAACCCTTGAGGGCTCACAGCCAATGGTGTAAACAATTAATACATGATAAACATACACATAAACAGGTGCTTGCCATCACTTCCTGGGGAGACAGCTCCCATCCCTTACTGGGCAGAGGTACGGACAGCACCGCACATCACTGTGAACCAAGCCAGTGAAAATCCCTTACTTCAAGGACCTCATGCCAAATTCGGTTCCACGTCAGTCTCTGGGCTCTTCCTGCTCTGGCCACGGGAACTTCACCTCAATGTGGTACCTCTGGCTCGCTCCGGGCATGTGGACAGAGGCATGTGGACCATGCTTCGATCCAACATGGAAAATGTTTCCAAAGATTTTCCTTCTGGGTTTCCTGGAGGCCATGGCCTCGGGCCATGGGGCCAGCACAACAGATGGCACCTTCGAGTGTCTCACGCCATGTGATGTGGGGAATGGGCTGGCCCGACATTGTGGTGCCCGTTTACCGGGATTCCAAGTTCTGTTGGGCTCCATCGTCAAGGAAATGAGGTCACTGTCCGCGGTCCCCTGTCCTGGCCTACAACTGGAAAATCCAACATCATCATCCAGCACATCAACAAAAAGGACAAGAACCCCATGATCATCTCCAATAAATGCTGGAAAGGCATTCGACAATATACAACATCCATTTATGATAGAAACACTCAACAAAATGGATATAGAGGGCAACGAACTCAACATAATAAAGGCCATATATAACAAACCCACAGCCAACATCATACTTAACACAGAGTAGCTGAAAGCTTGTCCTTTTAAGATCAGCAATAAGACAAGGATGCCCACTCTCTCCACTTTTAGTCAACATGGCTCTGGCGTCCCTACAAACGGCAATCAGTCAACACAAAGAAATATAATGCAACCAGATTGGTAACGAAGAGGATAAAATGTCCCTTTTTGCAGCTGACATGATATTGAACATAAAAATCCGTAAGGAATCCACACCAAAACTACAAGATCTAATATCTTATTTCAGCAAGGGTGCAGGATACAAAATTAATACACAGAACTCTGTTGAATTCATATACCCCAATGATGAACTAGGAGAAAGAAACCAGGAAAGAATTCCATTCACAATGGCTTCAAAAACAATAAAATGCCCAGGAATAATCCTAACCAAGGAATTTTAAGACACAGGAATATGAAACTTACAGGACAATAATGAGAGAAATTAAAGATTCCCATAAATGGAAATACATCCCATGCTTATGTATAGGGAGAATTTATCTTTTCAAAATGGCCACCGTGCGTAAAGTAATCTACAGATTCAAAGCAATTCCTATCAAAATACCAACAGCATTCTTCAACGAGCTAGAGCAGATAGTTCAAAAATTCATATGAAACCACAAAAGACCCCGAAGAACCAATGCAATCCTGACAAGAAAGAATAAAAGCTGGGTGGATTACGCTCCCCGACTTCAAGGAGTACTACAAAGCCACGGACAATTTGGTACTGGCACAAGAACACACCTACAGACCAATGGAACAGACTAGAGAGCCCACATACAAGCCAAGCATATATGGACAAGTAATATACAGTAAAGGAGCCATGGATATACAATGGGAAATGACAGTCTCTTCCACAACTGGTGGTGTAAAAACTGGACAGCTACATGCAAGAGAATGAAACTGGATTACTGTCTAACCCCATACACAAAAGAAAACTCAAAATGGATAAGAGACATGTATGGATGTCAGGAAAACATAAAACTGTTAGAGGAACACATAGGCAAAATCCTCTTGACAATAAACATGAGAAACTCTAACTTGAACGAATCACCTTGTGAAACAAAAGCAGAAATGACCAACTGGGAAAACAAAATGCTAACAATCTTCTGTACAGCAGAGGGCACCAACAACAGGGCAAAAAGGCATCCTGCAGTATGGGACAATATATCTCTAAATGACATATCCAGTAAGGGCTTAACATCCAAAATACAGAAAGAACTCACATGACACAACAGCCAAAAACCAGAGGACCATGTTACAAATGGTCAGAGGATATGAACAGACACGTCTCGAAAGAAGAAATTCAGATGGTCAACAGGCACACATAAGGATGTGGCACATCGCTAATTATGAAGGAAAAGCACATTAAAACCACAGTGAGGTATCACCTCACACCACGTAGGATGCTCCACATTCAAAAGACTAGGAACTACAAATGCTGGTGAAAACTCCTACACTGCTGGTGGGAATGTAAACTAGTTCAAGTGTTGTGGAAATCAATATGGAGGTTTCTCCGAAAACTATAAATGGAAATACCATTTGACCCGGGAATTCCACTCCCGGAATTTACCCAAAGAAAACAACTTCTCAGATTCAAAAAGACATATGCACCATTATGTTCACTGCAGCACAATTCACAGTAGCCAAGATATGGAAGCCACCTAACTGTCCATCACTAGATGAATGGAGAGAGAGGAGATGGTACATATACACAATGGAATGCGATTCAGGCCAATGACAGAAACAAACCCTACCATTTGCAACAACACGAATGGTGCTAGAGGGTATTATGGACAGTGTAATAAGCCTGGGGAAGTAAGACAAGCATCAAATGATTTCACTCATCTGTGGAGTATAAGAACAAAGAAAAACTGAAGGAACAAAACAGCTGCAGACTCACAGAAACCAAGAATGGACTAACAGTTACCAAAGGGAGAGGGACTTGGGAGGGAGGCTGCGAAGGGACGGATAAGGGGGCATTACGATGAGCACATATAATGTAGGGTGGGAGACACGGGGAAGGTAGTATAACACAGAGAAGACAAGTAGTGTTTCCAGACCATCTTACTGCGCTGATGGACAGTGACTGTATTGGGGAATGTGGTGGAGAATTGATAATAGGGGGTCTATAGTAACCATAATGTTGTTAATGTAATTGAACATTAACGACAGAAAAATTAAAGAAAAAGGAAAATTAAAGTAAAAGGAGAGCTTGTCCACTCCTTCCCTCAGATGCCTGTTAATGACCCCAAGGGGCAGGCACTGTAATATGTCTTGTGGAACTAGGAGTGAACAAGTTAGGCTAGGCCGTAACCCTTGAAGGCTCACAGCCAATCGTGTAAACAATTAATACATGAAAAACATACACATAAACAGGTGCGTGCATTCATTTCCTAGGGAGACAGCTCCCATCCCTTACCGGGCAGAGGTATGGACAGCACCGCACATCACTGAACCAAGCCAGTGCATATCTCTTACTTCAAGGCCCTCACCCGAAGCTCGGTTCCACTTCATTCCTGGGCTATTCCTGCTCTGGCCACCGGGGACTTCACCTCACTGTGCTACCTCTGCCTCCATCAGTGCACATGGACAGAGGCATCTGGACAGAGCGTCAATCCAACATGGAAACCTTTTCCAAGGATTTTCCTTGTGGGCTTTCCAGAGGCCACGGCCTTGGGCCATGGGGACACGACACAGCAAAGCGCACCTTCGAGCGTCTCTCACCAAGTGACCTGGGGAAAGGGCTGGCCCGGGAATGTTGTGCCCGGTTAACGGGGTTTCAAATTCTCTTGGGCTACATCGTCAAGGAAGTGACATCGCTGCCTGGGGGCTCCACACCTGGGCTTCCTGCTCAGACAAACCCCCCCAAGAATGCCACTGGCTGACAGCCAGTCGCCTTCCACCCTGGGCCCCCTTCCGCCTGTCACAGCACGACACCCCCTCAGGCCCTAGAAAGTCTGGGTGCCACCAGTGCCCCAGCCGGGGACAGAGGGCCGAGTTCAGGCCCAGCTCCTCCTACCTCTCATGTGACCCTAATGCAAGGCCTGTGTGCGGACACAACCCTACACTAACACCTAACTCTCAGCCTGTCTGTCGCTCACTCATGCGGAACTGTAACCCCACAACTAACATAAAATTAACCATCACGCTAAACCCTTAACCCAACTCTAACACTAACCAAAGTGTATTTCTAAACCCAACTCTATACTTAACACTAGAGATAGCCCTAATCCTAACCTTAACAACTGGACAGCTGCATGTAAGCGAATGAAACTGGATTATTCTCTAACACCATACACAAACGTAAACTCAAAATGGATCAAAGACCTGAAAGCAAGTCATGCGGAACTGAAACCATCAAACTCTTAGAAAAAAACATAGGCAAAAATCTCCTGGACATAAACACGAGCAACTTCTTCATGAGCATACCTCCCCGGGTAGGGAAACAAAAGAAAAAATGAACAAGCAGGACAATATCAAACAAAAAGCTTCTGTACAGCAAAGGACACCATCAGTAGAACAAAAAGACATCGTACAGGAAGGGAGAATATATTCATAAATGACATACCCGATAAGGGGTTGGCATCCAAATTACATAAAGCGCTCCCGCACCTCAACCAACAAAAAGCAAATAAACCAAATAAAAAATGGGCAGAGGAGCTGAACAGACACTTCACCAAAGAAGAAATTCAGATGGAAAACAGGCACATGGAAAGATGTCCCACATCGCTAATCATCAGAGAAATGCAAACTAAAACCATAATGAGATATCACCTCACACCAGTTGGGACGGCCACCATCCAAAAGACAAAACAAAATCAAATGTTGCCAAGGATGTGGAGAAAGGGAAACCCTCCTACACAGCTGGTCAGAATGTAAATTAGTTCAACCATTGCGGAAAGCAGTATGAGGGTTCCTCAAAAGACTCAAAAGAGAAAGAACATTTGACCCAGGATTTCCACTCCTAGGAACTTACCATCAGAACGCAGGAGCACTGTTTGAACAGTACATATGCAGCCTATGTTAATCACAGCACTGTTTACAATAGTCAAGAAATGGAAGCAACCTAAGTGCCCATAAGTAGATGAATGGATAAAGAAGATGTGGTACATAGACACAATGGAATATTATTCAGCCATAAGAAGAAAACAAATCCTACCATTTTCAACAACACGGATGGACATAGAGGGTATTATGCCCAGTGAAATAAGCCAGGCAGAGAAAGACAAGTATCAAATGATTTCACTCATCTGTCGAGTATAAGAACAAAGAAAAAAACGGAAGGAACAAAACAGGAGCAGACTCACAGAAACCACTAATGGACTAACAGTTACGACAGGGAAAGGGATTGGGGAGGATGGCTGGGAAGGGAGGGATAACGGGGCAAAATGGGCATGACGATTAGCACGTACAATGTAGGGGGGCACACGGGGAAGGTAGTACAGCACAGAGAAGACAGGTAGTGGCTGAACAGCATCTTAGTACACTGGTGGACAGTGACTGCAATGGGGTATGTGGTGGGGACTTGATAACGGACGGAACCTAGTACCCACAATGTTGCTCATGTAATTGTATATTAATGATACAAAAATAAACATAAAACACATAACCCTAATCCTTACCATGGCCCCTCACCCTCACACTTTCTCCCACGCCTAAGTGTAAGTGTCAACCAACACCTCACCCTAGACCTAACATTAAACCTGAAACGGTACTCTCACTGGAACCCTATCCTCACCCTACACTGAGCCATAAACCAAACCCTAACCCTAACCTGGGCCCTTCAGCCTAACCCCTCACACTCATCATCACCCTCACCCACACCTAACTGTAACCCAAAACCTAAACCAAACCCACAGCCTAACACTGAACCCTCATTTGTGGAGCATAACACAACAACAAAGAAAAACTGAAAGGACCAAAACAGCAGCAGACTCAGAAACCCAGGCCTGGTGCCCACGTCCCAGGAACACCGCCGCCCCATCTTTCCGGCTCCACAGGGGCCCCGCCCTCACCACCCCACTATTCAGAGGGACCCCTCGCCTCAGGGGGACCCCCGCGCACATGCCCGCGCCCCATCCTACCTCGAGCCAGCGCCTGGAGCAGGTGCAACTGGAGCGTCAGGATATCTCGCCACCCACGCCGCCTGCCTGCGATCAACTTTGGATTCGGCTGCCCGCCGCGCCACCGCACGTCCTGGCCAGGGATCTCGGGCGCCACGGTGCAGCCGCCGCCTCCCACGGCCGGGCAGGAAACCCCGCTGGCCATACCGAGGGGCCGAGGGGCGCGGCGGCGGCGAAGTCATCAATAGGGAATTGCCCCTCAGACCGTCTTCAGCGGCTCCGCGGCCAGAGATCCGGGGCCGCGCTGCTTCTTCCACCGAGAACGACTGGAGCCCAGGAGAGGATGCATGCGCGCATGCGCCCGCCGCATCCGCTGATTGGCCGCACGGAGCTGTCATCTGTGGAGTAAAAGAACAAAGAGAAAACTGAAGGCACAAAACAGCAGCAGACTCACAGAAACGAAGAATGGACTAACAGTTACCAAAGGGAAAGGGACTGGAGAGAGTAGGTCAGAAGAGAGGGAAAAGGGGAATAATGGGCATTATGATTAGCGCACATAAAGTACGGCGGGTCACAAAGATGACAGTACAGCACAGAGAAGACAAGTAGTGGCTCGATAGCATCTCACTATACTGATGGAAAGTGACGGTAATGGGCTATGCGCAGGGGACTTGATAATGGGGGGAATCTAGCAACCACAAAGTTCCTCATGTAAACAGGGACAGTTTCCCTTCTTCCTTACCAATCTGGATGCATTTGATTTCTTTGTGTTGACTGACAGCAGTGCTAGGGACTCAACACTCATGTTGACTAAAACATGGGAGAGTGGGCATCCTTATCTTTTTCCCAACTTTCAAAGGACAAGTTTTCAGACTGTCTGTGTTAAGTATGATGTTGGCCTGGGTTTGTTATATATTGCCTTTACTATGTCAAGTTAGTTGCTCTCTCTATCGATTTTGCTGAGTGTTTTTATCACAAATGAATGTTGAAATTTGTCGAATGCCTTTCCAGTATCTATGGAGATGACCATGGGGCTACTGTCATTTTTATTGATGAGGTAAATCATGATGATGGATTTTCTAATGAAAAACAGGTACGAGGACCCCATACAGTGACCTCACTTAATGACCACGGAGCCCAACAGAATGTGGAATCCTGATATTGTACATAAAAATTCTCAAAGTATCCACTCCAAAACTACTAGTCTAATGTCTGAATTCAGCAAAGTTGCAGGATATAAAATTAATACACAGAAATCTGTTGCATTCGTATACACTAATGATGAACTACGAGAGAGTAACCAAGACATATTCCATTCAAAATGGCATCAAAAAAATAAATAAATAAAACACCTGGGAATAAAACTAACGAAAGAAGTGTAACACATATAAACACGAAAACTAAGACAAATATGAGAGAAATTAAAGATACCAATCAATGGAAATAAATCCTATGCTGATGGAAAGGGAGAATCAGTCTTTTCAAAATGGCCAGCCAGCATAAAGCAATCTACAGATTCAATGCAATTCCTATCAAAATACCAACACCATTCTTCAAAGAGCTAGAGCACATAGTTCAAAAATTCATATGAAACCACAAAAGATCCCAAATAGCCAAAGCAATCCTGAGAAGAAATAATAAAATTGGGTAGATTATGCTCCCCAACTTCAAGCCCTACTACAAAGCCACAGACAATTTGGTACTGGCACAAGAGCACACCCACAGACCAAAGGAACCGACTAGAGGGGCCAGATATGGACCCAAGCATAAATGGACAATGAATATACAACAAAAGAACCATGGACATACACTTGGGAAATGACAGTCTCTTCAACAACTGGTGTTGGCAAGACCGGACAGCTACATGCAAGAGAATGAAACTGGATTACCATCTAACCCCACACACAAAAGAAAACTGAAAATGGAAAAAAGACATAATGGAGGTCACGAAACCATAAAATTCTTAGAGGAACACAAAGGCAAAAACCTCTTGACTATAAACATGAGACACTGTATCCTGAACGAACCTCCTTGGGCAATGGAACAAAAACAAAAACAAAAACGAACCAATGGGACAATATGATGCTAAAAAGCTTTTGTACAGTAGAGGGTACCATCAAAAGAACAAAAAGGCATTCTGCAGTATAGGACAATATATTTGTAAACGACATATCCAATAAGGGCATACATCCAAAATATATAAACACTCACATGCCTCAACAGCCAAAAAGCAAAAGACCATATTAAAAATGGTCAGAGGATGTGGACAGACAATTCTCCAAGAAGAAATTCAGATGGTCAAGAGGCACATGTAAGGATGGGGCACATGGCAAATTATTAGGGAAAAGCACAATAAAACCACAATGAGGTATCATCTCACACCAGTTAGGATGGTCAACATTCAAAAGACTAGGAGACACAAATGCGGGCGAACTCTCCTCCACTGCTGGTGGGAATGTAAACCAGACCAAGCGTTGTGGAAAGCACTATGGAGGTTCCTCAAAAAAATAAAGAGAAATACCATTTGACCCGGGTATTCCACATCTGCAATTTACACAAATAATACAAATTCTCAGAATCAAAAAGACATATGTACAATTATGTTTATTGCACCACAATTTAGAAGAGCGAAGATATGGAAGCAACCTAAGTGTCTGTCAGTAGATGACTGTATAGAGAAGAGATGGTACATATACACAATGGAATACTACTCAGCCCTAAGAAAGAAACAAACCCTACCATTTGCAACAACACGGATGGTGCTAGAGGGATATAAGCCTGGCCAAGGAAGACAAGTATCAAATGATTTTAACCCATCTGTGGAGTATAAGAGCAAAGAAAAAACTGAAGGAACAAAACAGGAGCAGACTCACAGAAACCACTAATGGATTAACAATTACCAAAGGAAAAGGGACTGGGGAGGAAGGCTGCCGAGGGAGGGATAAGGGTTAAAATGGAGAATGACGACGAGCATTTATAATGTAGGCTGGGGGACAGGGGGAAGATAGTATAACAGAGAAAGCGTGTAGTGTTTCTTTAGCATCTTACTATACTGATGGACAGTGACTGTAATGGGTATGTGGTGGAGAATTGATGATACGGTGTGCCTAGTAACCATAATGTTGTTAATGTAATTGTACATTAATGATACAAAACTTAAAAAATGGAAAATTAAAGAAAAAAGAGAGCTTGTCCACTCCTTCCATCAGATGCCTGTTAATGACCACAAGGGGCAGGCACTGTAATATGTCTTGTGGAACTAGGAGTGAACAAGTCAGGCTAGGCCCTAACCCTTGAGGGCTCACAGCCAATGGTGTAAACAATTAATACATGATAAACATACACATAAACAGGTGCTTGCCATCACTTCCTGGGGAGACAGCTCCCATCCCTTACTGGGCAGAGGTACGGACAGCACCGCACATCACTGTGAACCAAGCCAGTGAAAATCCCTTACTTCAAGGACCTCATGCCAAATTCGGTTCCACGTCAGTCTCTGGGCTCTTCCTGCTCTGGCCACGGGAACTTCACCTCAATGTGGTACCTCTGGCTCGCTCCGGGCATGTGGACAGAGGCATGTGGACCATGCTTCGATCCAACATGGAAAATGTTTCCAAAGATTTTCCTTCTGGGTTTCCTGGAGGCCATGGCCTCGGGCCATGGGGCCAGCACAACAGATGGCACCTTCGAGTGTCTCACGCCATGTGATGTGGGGAATGGGCTGGCCCGACATTGTGGTGCCCGTTTACCGGGATTCCAAGTTCTGTTGGGCTCCATCGTCAAGGAAATGAGGTCACTGTCCGCGGTCCCCTGTCCTGGCCTACAACTGGAAAATCCAACATCATCATCCAGCACATCAACAAAAAGGACAAGAACCCCATGATCATCTCCAATAAATGCTGGAAAGGCATTCGACAATATACAACATCCATTTATGATAGAAACACTCAACAAAATGGATATAGAGGGCAACGAACTCAACATAATAAAGGCCATATATAACAAACCCACAGCCAACATCATACTTAACACAGAGTAGCTGAAAGCTTGTCCTTTTAAGATCAGCAATAAGACAAGGATGCCCACTCTCTCCACTTTTAGTCAACATGGCTCTGGCGTCCCTACAAACGGCAATCAGTCAACACAAAGAAATATAATGCAACCAGATTGGTAACGAAGAGGATAAAATGTCCCTTTTTGCAGCTGACATGATATTGAACATAAAAATCCGTAAGGAATCCACACCAAAACTACAAGATCTAATATCTTATTTCAGCAAGGGTGCAGGATACAAAATTAATACACAGAACTCTGTTGAATTCATATACCCCAATGATGAACTAGGAGAAAGAAACCAGGAAAGAATTCCATTCACAATGGCTTCAAAAACAATAAAATGCCCAGGAATAATCCTAACCAAGGAATTTTAAGACACAGGAATATGAAACTTACAGGACAATAATGAGAGAAATTAAAGATTCCCATAAATGGAAATACATCCCATGCTTATGTATAGGGAGAATTTATCTTTTCAAAATGGCCACCGTGCGTAAAGTAATCTACAGATTCAAAGCAATTCCTATCAAAATACCAACAGCATTCTTCAACGAGCTAGAGCAGATAGTTCAAAAATTCATATGAAACCACAAAAGACCCCGAAGAACCAATGCAATCCTGACAAGAAAGAATAAAAGCTGGGTGGATTACGCTCCCCGACTTCAAGGAGTACTACAAAGCCACGGACAATTTGGTACTGGCACAAGAACACACCTACAGACCAATGGAACAGACTAGAGAGCCCACATACAAGCCAAGCATATATGGACAAGTAATATACAGTAAAGGAGCCATGGATATACAATGGGAAATGACAGTCTCTTCCACAACTGGTGGTGTAAAAACTGGACAGCTACATGCAAGAGAATGAAACTGGATTACTGTCTAACCCCATACACAAAAGAAAACTCAAAATGGATAAGAGACATGTATGGATGTCAGGAAAACATAAAACTGTTAGAGGAACACATAGGCAAAATCCTCTTGACAATAAACATGAGAAACTCTAACTTGAACGAATCACCTTGTGAAACAAAAGCAGAAATGACCAACTGGGAAAACAAAATGCTAACAATCTTCTGTACAGCAGAGGGCACCAACAACAGGGCAAAAAGGCATCCTGCAGTATGGGACAATATATCTCTAAATGACATATCCAGTAAGGGCTTAACATCCAAAATACAGAAAGAACTCACATGACACAACAGCCAAAAACCAGAGGACCATGTTACAAATGGTCAGAGGATATGAACAGACACGTCTCGAAAGAAGAAATTCAGATGGTCAACAGGCACACATAAGGATGTGGCACATCGCTAATTATGAAGGAAAAGCACATTAAAACCACAGTGAGGTATCACCTCACACCACGTAGGATGCTCCACATTCAAAAGACTAGGAACTACAAATGCTGGTGAAAACTCCTACACTGCTGGTGGGAATGTAAACTAGTTCAAGTGTTGTGGAAATCAATATGGAGGTTTCTCCGAAAACTATAAATGGAAATACCATTTGACCCGGGAATTCCACTCCCGGAATTTACCCAAAGAAAACAACTTCTCAGATTCAAAAAGACATATGCACCATTATGTTCACTGCAGCACAATTCACAGTAGCCAAGATATGGAAGCCACCTAACTGTCCATCACTAGATGAATGGAGAGAGAGGAGATGGTACATATACACAATGGAATGCGATTCAGGCCAATGACAGAAACAAACCCTACCATTTGCAACAACACGAATGGTGCTAGAGGGTATTATGGACAGTGTAATAAGCCTGGGGAAGTAAGACAAGCATCAAATGATTTCACTCATCTGTGGAGTATAAGAACAAAGAAAAACTGAAGGAACAAAACAGCTGCAGACTCACAGAAACCAAGAATGGACTAACAGTTACCAAAGGGAGAGGGACTTGGGAGGGAGGCTGCGAAGGGACGGATAAGGGGGCATTACGATGAGCACATATAATGTAGGGTGGGAGACACGGGGAAGGTAGTATAACACAGAGAAGACAAGTAGTGTTTCCAGACCATCTTACTGCGCTGATGGACAGTGACTGTATTGGGGAATGTGGTGGAGAATTGATAATAGGGGGTCTATAGTAACCATAATGTTGTTAATGTAATTGAACATTAATGACAGAAAAATTAAAGAAAAAGGAAAATTAAAGTAAAAGGAGAGCTTGTCCACTCCTTCCCTCAGATGCCTGTTAATGACCCCAAGGGGCAGGCACTGTAATATGTCTTGTGGAACTAGGAGTGAACAAGTTAGGCTAGGCCGTAACCCTTGAAGGCTCACAGCCAATCGTGTAAACAATTAATACATGAAAAACATACACATAAACAGGTGCGTGCATTCATTTCCTAGGGAGACAGCTCCCATCCCTTACCGGGCAGAGGTATGGACAGCACCGCACATCACTGAACCAAGCCAGTGCATATCTCTTACTTCAAGGCCCTCACCCGAAGCTCGGTTCCACTTCATTCCTGGGCTCTTCCTGCTCTGGCCACCGGGGACTTCACCTCACTGTGCTACCTCTGCCTCCATCAGTGCACATGGACAGAGGCATCTGGACAGAGCGTCAATCCAACATGGAAACCTTTTCCAAGGATTTTCCTTGTGGGCTTTCCAGAGGCCACGGCCTTGGGCCATGGGGACACGACACAGCAAAGCGCACCTTCGAGCGTCTCTCACCAAGTGACCTGGGGAAAGGGCTGGCCCGGGAATGTTGTGCCCGGTTAACGGGGTTTCAAATTCTCTTGGGCTACATCGTCAAGGAAGTGACATCGCTGCCTGGGGGCTCCACACCTGGGCTTCCTGCTCAGACAAACCCCCCCAAGAATGCCACTGGCTGACAGCCAGTCGCCTTCCACCCTGGGCCCCCTTCCGCCTGTCACAGCACGACACCCCCTCAGGCCCTAGAAAGTCTGGGTGCCACCAGTGCCCCAGCCGGGGACAGAGGGCCGAGTTCAGGCCCAGCTCCTCCTACCTCTCATGTGACCCTAATGCAAGGCCTGTGTGCGGACACAACCCTACACTAACACCTAACTCTCAGCCTGTCTGTCGCTCACTCATGCGGAACTGTAACCCCACAACTAACATAAAATTAACCATCACGCTAAACCCTTAACCCAACTCTAACACTAACCAAAGTGTATTTCTAAACCCAACTCTATACTTAACACTAGAGATAGCCCTAATCCTAACCTTAACAACTGGACAGCTGCATGTAAGCGAATGAAACTGGATTATTCTCTAACACCATACACAAACGTAAACTCAAAATGGATCAAAGACCTGAAAGCAAGTCATGCGGAACTGAAACCATCAAACTCTTAGAAAAAAACATAGGCAAAAATCTCCTGGACATAAACACGAGCAACTTCTTCATGAGCATACCTCCCCGGGTAGGGAAACAAAAGAAAAAATGAACAAGCAGGACAATATCAAACAAAAAGCTTCTGTACAGCAAAGGACACCATCAGTAGAACAAGAAGACATCGTACAGGAAGGGAGAATATATTCATAAATGACATACCCGATAAGGGGTTGGCATCCAAATTACATAAAGCGCTCCCGCACCTCAACCAACAAAAAGCAAATAAACCAAATAAAAAATGGGCAGAGGAGCTGAACAGACACTTCACCAAAGAAGAAATTCAGATGGAAAACAGGCACATGGAAAGATGTCCCACATCGCTAATCATCAGAGAAATGCAAACTAAAACCATAATGAGATATCACCTCACACCAGTTGGGACGGCCACCATCCAAAAGACAAAACAAAATCAAATGTTGCCAAGGATGTGGAGAAAGGGAAACCCTCCTACACAGCTGGTCAGAATGTAAATTAGTTCAACCATTGCGGAAAGCAGTATGAGGGTTCCTCAAAAGACTCAAAAGAGAAAGAACATTTGACCCAGGATTTCCACTCCTAGGAACTTACCATCAGAACGCAGGAGCACTGTTTGAACAGTACATATGCAGCCTATGTTAATCACAGCACTGTTTACAATAGTCAAGAAATGGAAGCAACCTAAGTGCCCATAAGTAGATGAATGGATAAAGAAGATGTGGTACATAGACACAATGGAATATTATTCAGCCATAAGAAGAAAACAAATCCTACCATTTTCAACAACACGGATGGACATAGAGGGTATTATGCCCAGTGAAATAAGCCAGGCAGAGAAAGACAAGTATCAAATGATTTCACTCATCTGTCGAGTATAAGAACAAAGAAAAAACGGAAGGAACAAAACAGGAGCAGACTCACAGAAACCACTAATGGACTAACAGTTACGACAGGGAAAGGGATTGGGGAGGATGGCTGGGAAGGGAGGGATAACGGGGCAAAATGGGCATGACGATTAGCACGTACAATGTAGGGGGGCACACGGGGAAGGTAGTACAGCACAGAGAAGACAGGTAGTGGCTGAACAGCATCTTAGTACACTGGTGGACAGTGACTGCAATGGGGTATGTGGTGGGGACTTGATAACGGACGGAACCTAGTACCCACAATGTTGCTCATGTAATTGTATATTAATGATACAAAAATAAACATAAAACACATAACCCTAATCCTTACCATGGCCCCTCACCCTCACACTTTCTCCCACGCCTAAGTGTAAGTGTCAACCAACACCTCACCCTAGACCTAACATTAAACCTGAAACGGTACTCTCACTGGAACCCTATCCTCACCCTACACTGAGCCATAAACCAAACCCTAACCCTAACCTGGGCCCTTCAGCCTAACCCCTCACACTCATCATCACCCTCACCCACACCTAACTGTAACCCAAAACCTAAACCAAACCCACAGCCTAACACTGAACCCTCATTTGTGGAGCATAACACAACAACAAAGAAAAACTGAAAGGACCAAAACAGCAGCAGACTCAGAAACCCAGGCCTGGTGCCCACGTCCCAGGAACACCGCCGCCCCATCTTTCCGGCTCCACAGGGGCCCCGCCCTCACCACCCCACTATTCAGAGGGACCCCTCGCCTCAGGGGGACCCCCGCGCACATGCCCGCGCCCCATCCTACCTCGAGCCAGCGCCTGGAGCAGGTGCAACTGGAGCGTCAGGATATCTCGCCACCCACGCCGCCTGCCTGCGATCAACTTTGGATTCGGCTGCCCGCCGCGCCACCGCACGTCCTGGCCAGGGATCTCGGGCGCCACGGTGCAGCCGCCGCCTCCCACGGCCGGGCAGGAAACCCCGCTGGCCATACCGAGGGGCCGAGGGGCGCGGCGGCGGCGAAGTCATCAATAGGGAATTGCCCCTCAGACCGTCTTCAGCGGCTCCGCGGCCAGAGATCCGGGGCCGCGCTGCTTCTTCCACCGAGAACGACTGGAGCCCAGGAGAGGATGCACGCGCGCATGCGCCCGCCGCATCCGCTGATTGGCCGCACGGAGCTGTCATCTGTGGAGTAAAAGAACAAAGAGAAAACTGAAGGCACAAAACAGCAGCAGACTCACAGAAACGAAGAATGGACTAACAGTTACCAAAGGGAAAGGGACTGGAGAGAGTAGGTCAGAAGAGAGGGAAAAGGGGAATAATGGGCATTATGATTAGCGCACATAAAGTACGGCGGGTCACAAAGATGACAGTACAGCACAGAGAAGACAAGTAGTGGCTCGATAGCATCTCACTATACTGATGGAAAGTGACGGTAATGGGCTATGCGCAGGGGACTTGATAATGGGGGGAATCTAGCAACCACAAAGTTCCTCATGTAAACAGGGACAGTTTCCCTTCTTCCTTACCAATCTGGATGCATTTGATTTCTTTGTGTTGACTGACAGCAGTGCTAGGGACTCAACACTCATGTTGACTAAAACATGGGAGAGTGGGCATCCTTATCTTTTTCCCAACTTTCAAAGGACAAGTTTTCAGACTGTCTGTGTTAAGTATGATGTTGGCCTGGGTTTGTTATATATTGCCTTTACTATGTCAAGTTAGTTGCTCTCTCTATCGATTTTGCTGAGTGTTTTTATCACAAATGAATGTTGAAATTTGTCGAATGCCTTTCCAGTATCTATGGAGATGACCATGGGGCTACTGTCATTTTTATTGATGAGGTAAATCATGATGATGGATTTTCTAATGAAAAACAGGTACGAGGACCCCATACAGTGACCTCACTTAATGACCACGGAGCCCAACAGAATGTGGAATCCTGATATTGTACATAAAAATTCTCAAAGTATCCACTCCAAAACTACTAGTCTAATGTCTGAATTCAGCAAAGTTGCAGGATATAAAATTAATACACAGAAATCTGTTGCATTCGTATACACTAATGATGAACTACGAGAGAGTAACCAAGAAATATTCCATTCAAAATGGCATCAAAAAAATAAATAAATAAAACACCTGGGAATAAAACTAACGAAAGAAGTGTAACACATATAAACACGAAAACTAAGACAAATATGAGAGAAATTAAAGATACCAATCAATGGAAATAAATCCTATGCTGATGGAAAGGGAGAATCAGTCTTTTCAAAATGGCCAGCCAGCATAAAGCAATCTACAGATTCAATGCAATTCCTATCAAAATACCAACACCATTCTTCAAAGAGCTAGAGCACATAGTTCAAAAATTCATATGAAACCACAAAAGATCCCAAATAGCCAAAGCAATCCTGAGAAGAAATAATAAAATTGGGTAGATTATGCTCCCCAACTTCAAGCCCTACTACAAAGCCACAGACAATTTGGTACTGGCACAAGAGCACACCCACAGACCAAAGGAACCGACTAGAGGGGCCAGATATGGACCCAAGCATAAATGGACAATGAATATACAACAAAAGAACCATGGACATACACTTGGGAAATGACAGTCTCTTCAACAACTGGTGTTGGCAAGACCGGACAGCTACATGCAAGAGAATGAAACTGGATTACCATCTAACCCCACACACAAAAGAAAACTGAAAATGGAAAAAAGACATAATGGAGGTCACGAAACCATAAAATTCTTAGAGGAACACAAAGGCAAAAACCTCTTGACTATAAACATGAGACACTGTATCCTGAACGAACCTCCTTGGGCAATGGAAACAAAAACAAAAACAAAAACGAACCAATGGGACAATATGATGCTAAAAAGCTTTTGTACAGTAGAGGGTACCATCAAAAGAACAAAAAGGCATTCTGCAGTATAGGACAATATATTTGTAAACGACATATCCAATAAGGGCATACATCCAAAATATATAAACACTCACATGCCTCAACAGCCAAAAAGCAAAAGACCATATTAAAAATGGTCAGAGGATGTGGACAGACAATTCTCCAAGAAGAAATTCAGATGGTCAAGAGGCACATGTAAGGATGGGGCACATGGCAAATTATTAGGGAAAAGCACAATAAAACCACAATGAGGTATCATCTCACACCAGTTAGGATGGTCAACATTCAAAAGACTAGGAGACACAAATGCGGGCGAGCTCTCCTCCACTGCTGGTGGGAATGTAAACCAGACCAAGCGTCGTGGAAAGCACTATGGAGGTTCCTCAAAAAAATAAAGAGAAATACCATTTGACCCGGGTATTCCACATCTGCAATTTACACAAATAATACAAATTCTCAGAATCAAAAAGACATATGTACAATTATGTTTATTGCACCACAATTTAGAAGAGCGAAGATATGGAAGCAACCTAAGTGTCTGTCAGTAGATGACTGTATAGAGAAGAGATGGTACATATACACAATGGAATACTACTCAGCCCTAAGAAAGAAACAAACCCTACCATTTGCAACAACACGGATGGTGCTAGAGGGATATAAGCCTGGCCAAGGAAGACAAGTATCAAATGATTTTAACCCATCTGTGGAGTATAAGAGCAAAGAAAAAACTGAAGGAACAAAACAGGAGCAGACTCACAGAAACCACTAATGGATTAACAATTACCAAAGGAAAAGGGACTGGGGAGGAAGGCTGCCGAGGGAGGGATAAGGGTTAAAATGGAGAATGACGACGAGCATTTATAATGTAGGCTGGGGGACAGGGGGAAGATAGTATAACAGAGAAAGCGTGTAGTGTTTCTTTAGCATCTTACTATACTGATGGACAGTGACTGTAATGGGTATGTGGTGGAGAATTGATGATACGGTGTGCCTAGTAACCATAATGTTGTTAATGTAATTGTACATTAATGATACAAAACTTAAAAAATGGAAAATTAAAGAAAAAAGAGAGCTTGTCCACTCCTTCCATCAGATGCCTGTTAATGACCACAAGGGGCAGGCACTGTAATATGTCTTGTGGAACTAGGAGTGAACAAGTCAGGCTAGGCCCTAACCCTTGAGGGCTCACAGCCAATGGTGTAAACAATTAATACATGATAAACATACACATAAACAGGTGCTTGCCATCACTTCCTGGGGAGACAGCTCCCATCCCTTACTGGGCAGAGGTACGGACAGCACCGCACATCACTGTGAACCAAGCCAGTGAAAATCCCTTACTTCAAGGACCTCATGCCAAATTCGGTTCCACGTCAGTCTCTGGGCTCTTCCTGCTCTGGCCACGGGAACCTCACCTCAATGTGGTACCTCTGGCTCGCTCCGGGCATGTGGACAGAGGCATGTGGACCATGCTTCGATCCAACATGGAAAATGTTTCCAAAGATTTTCCTTCTGGGTTTCCTGGAGGCCATGGCCTCGGGCCATGGGGCCAGCACAACAGATGGCACCTTCGAGTGTCTCACGCCATGTGATGTGGGGAATGGGCTGGCCCGACATTGTGGTGCCCGTTTACCGGGATTCCAAGTTCTGTTGGGCTCCATCGTCAAGGAAATGAGGTCACTGTCCGCGGTCCCCTGTCCTGGCCTACAACTGGAAAATCCAACATCATCATCCAGCACATCAACAAAAAGGACAAGAACCCCATGATCATCTCCAATAAATGCTGGAAAGGCATTCGACAATATACAACATCCATTTATGATAGAAACACTCAACAAAATGGATATAGAGGGCAACGAACTCAACATAATAAAGGCCATATATAACAAACCCACAGCCAACATCATACTTAACACAGAGTAGCTGAAAGCTTGTCCTTTTAAGATCAGCAATAAGACAAGGATGCCCACTCTCTCCACTTTTAGTCAACATGGCTCTGGCGTCCCTACAAACGGCAATCAGTCAACACAAAGAAATATAATGCAACCAGATTGGTAACGAAGAGGATAAAATGTCCCTTTTTGCAGCTGACATGATATTGAACATAAAAATCCGTAAGGAATCCACACCAAAACTACAAGATCTAATATCTTATTTCAGCAAGGGTGCAGGATACAAAATTAATACCCAGAACTCTGTTGAATTCATATACCCCAATGATGAACTAGGAGAAAGAAACCAGGAAAGAATTCCATTCACAATGGCTTCAAAAACAATAAAATGCCCAGGAATAATCCTAACCAAGGAATTTTAAGACACAGGAATATGAAACTTACAGGACAATAATGAGAGAAATTAAAGATTCCCATAAATGGAAATACATCCCATGCTTATGTATAGGGAGAATTTATCTTTTCAAAATGGCCACCGTGCGTAAAGTAATCTACAGATTCAAAGCAATTCCTATCAAAATACCAACAGCATTCTTCAACGAGCTAGAGCAGATAGTTCAAAAATTCATATGAAACCACAAAAGACCCCGAAGAACCAATGCAATCCTGACAAGAAAGAATAAAAGCTGG
This sequence comes from Smutsia gigantea, assembly GCA_032199065.1. Taxonomy (NCBI): domain Eukaryota; kingdom Metazoa; phylum Chordata; class Mammalia; order Pholidota; family Manidae; genus Smutsia; species Smutsia gigantea. The sequence goes on along the minus strand of JAVSCE010018186.1, from coordinate 17,847 downwards.
GTGGATTACGCTCCCCGACTTCAAGGAGTACTACAAAGCCACGGACAATTTGGTACTGGCACAAGAACACACCTACAGACCAGTGGAACAGACTAGAGAGCCCACATACAAGCCAAGCATATATGGACAAGTAATATACAGTAAAGGAGCCATGGATATACAATGGGAAATGACAGTCTCTTCCACAACTGGTGGTGTAAAAACTGGACAGCTACATGCAAGAGAATGAAACTGGATTACTGTCTAACCCCATACACAAAAGAAAACTCAAAATGGATAAGAGACATGTATGGATGTCAGGAAAACATAAAACTGTTAGAGGAACACATAGGCAAAATCCTCTTGACAATAAACATGAGAAACTCTAACTTGAACGAATCACCTTGTGAAACAAAAGCAGAAATGACCACCTGGGAAAACAAAATGCTAACAATCTTCTGTACAGCAGAGGGCACCAACAACAGGGCAAAAAGGCATCCTGCAGTATGGGACAATATATCTCTAAATGACATATCCAGTAAGGGCTTAACATCCAAAATACAGAAAGAACTCACATGACACAACAGCCAAAAACCAGAGGACCATGTTACAAATGGTCAGAGGATATGAACAGACACGTCTCGAAAGAAGAAATTCAGATGGTCAACAGGCACACATAAGGATGTGGCACATCGCTAATTATGAAGGAAAAGCACATTAAAACCACAGTGAGGTATCACCTCACACCACGTAGGATGCTCCACATTCAAAAGACTAGGAACTACAAATGCTGGTGAAAACTCCTACACTGCTGGTGGGAATGTAAACTAGTTCAAGTGTTGTGGAAATCAATATGGAGGTTTCTCCGAAAACTATAAATGGAAATACCATTTGACCCGGGAATTCCACTCCCGGAATTTACCCAAAGAAAACAACTTCTCAGATTCAAAAAGACATATGCACCATTATGTTCACTGCAGCACAATTCACAGTAGCCAAGATATGGAAGCCACCTAACTGTCCATCACTAGATGAATGGAGAGAGAGGAGATGGTACATATACACAATGGAATGCGATTCAGGCCAATGACAGAAACAAACCCTACCATTTGCAACAACACGAATGGTGCTAGAGGGTATTATGGACAGTGTAATAAGCCTGGGGAAGTAAGACAAGCATCAAATGATTTCACTCATCTGTGGAGTATAAGAACAAAGAAAAACTGAAGGAACAAAACAGCTGCAGACTCACAGAAACCAAGAATGGACTAACAGTTACCAAAGGGAGAGGGACTTGGGAGGGAGGCTGCGAAGGGACGGATAAGGGGGCATTACGATGAGCACATATAATGTAGGGTGGGAGACACGGGGAAGGTAGTATAACACAGAGAAGACAAGTAGTGTTTCCAGACCATCTTACTGCGCTGATGGACAGTGACTGTACTGGGGAATGTGGTGGAGAATTGATAATAGGGGGTCTATAGTAACCATAATGTTGTTAATGTAATTGAACATTAATGACAGAAAAATTAAAGAAAAAGGAAAATTAAAGTAAAAGGAGAGCTTGTCCACTCCTTCCCTCAGATGCCTGTTAATGACCCCAAGGGGCAGGCACTGTAATATGTCTTGTGGAACTAGGAGTGAACAAGTTAGGCTAGGCCGTAACCCTTGAAGGCTCACAGCCAATCGTGTAAACAATTAATACATGAAAAACATACACATAAACAGGTGCGTGCATTCATTTCCTAGGGAGACAGCTCCCATCCCTTACCGGGCAGAGGTATGGACAGCACCGCACATCACTGAACCAAGCCAGTGCATATCTCTTACTTCAAGGCCCTCACCCGAAGCTCGGTTCCACTTCATTCCTGGGCTCTTCCTGCTCTGGCCACCGGGGACTTCACCTCACTGTGCTACCTCTGCCTCCATCAGTGCACATGGACAGAGGCATCTGGACAGAGCGTCAATCCAACATGGAAACCTTTTCCAAGGATTTTCCTTGTGGGCTTTCCAGAGGCCACGGCCTTGGGCCATGGGGACACGACACAGCAAAGCGCACCTTCGAGCGTCTCTCACCAAGTGACCTGGGGAAAGGGCTGGCCCGGGAATGTTGTGCCCGGTTAACGGGGTTTCAAATTCTCTTGGGCTACATCGTCAAGGAAGTGACATCGCTGCCTGGGGGCTCCACACCTGGGCTTCCTGCTCAGACAAGCCCCCCCAAGAATGCCACTGGCTGACAGCCAGTCGCCTTCCACCCTGGGCCCCCTTCCGCCTGTCACAGCACGACACCCCCTCAGGCCCTAGAAAGTCTGGGTGCCACCAGTGCCCCAGCCGGGGACAGAGGGCCGAGTTCAGGCCCAGCTCCTCCTACCTCTCATGTGACCCTAATGCAAGGCCTGTGTGCGGACACAACCCTACACTAACACCTAACTCTCAGCCTGTCTGTCGCTCACTCATGCGGAACTGTAACCCCACAACTAACATAAAATTAACCATCACGCTAAACCCTTAACCCAACTCTAACACTAACCAAAGTGTATTTCTAAACCCAACTCTATACTTAACACTAGAGATAGCCCTAATCCTAACCTTAACAACTGGACAGCTGCATGTAAGCGAATGAAACTGGATTATTCTCTAACACCATACACAAACGTAAACTCAAAATGGATCAAAGACCTGAAAGCAAGTCATGCGGAACTGAAACCATCAAACTCTTAGAAAAAAACATAGGCAAAAATCTCCTGGACATAAACACGAGCAACTTCTTCATGAGCATACCTCCCCGGGTAGGGAAACAAAAGAAAAAATGAACAAGCAGGACAATATCAAACAAAAAGCTTCTGTACAGCAAAGGACACCATCAGTAGAACAAGAAGACATCGTACAGGAAGGGAGAATATATTCATAAATGACATACCCGATAAGGGGTTGGCATCCAAATTACATAAAGCGCTCCCGCACCTCAACCAACAAAAAGCAAATAAACCAAATAAAAAATGGGCAGAGGAGCTGAACAGACACTTCACCAAAGAAGAAATTCAGATGGAAAACAGGCACATGGAAAGATGTCCCACATCGCTAATCATCAGAGAAATGCAAACTAAAACCATAATGAGATATCACCTCACACCAGTTGGGACGGCCACCATCCAAAAGACAAAACAAAATCAAATGTTGCCAAGGATGTGGAGAAAGGGAAACCCTCCTACACAGCTGGTCAGAATGTAAATTAGTTCAACCATTGCGGAAAGCAGTATGAGGGTTCCTCAAAAGACTCAAAAGAGAAAGAACATTTGACCCAGGATTTCCACTCCTAGGAACTTACCATCAGAACGCAGGAGCACTGTTTGAACAGTACATATGCAGCCTATGTTAATCACAGCACTGTTTACAATAGTCAAGAAATGGAAGCAACCTAAGTGCCCATAAGTAGATGAATGGATAAAGAAGATGTGGTACATAGACACAATGGAATATTATTCAGCCATAAGAAGAAAACAAATCCTACCATTTTCAACAACACGGATGGACATAGAGGGTATTATGCCCAGTGAAATAAGCCAGGCAGAGAAAGACAAGTATCAAATGATTTCACTCATCTGTCGAGTATAAGAACAAAGAAAAAAACGGAAGGAACAAAACAGGAGCAGACTCACAGAAACCACTAATGGACTAACAGTTACGACAGGGAAAGGGATTGGGGAGGATGGCTGGGAAGGGAGGGATAACGGGGCAAAATGGGCATGACGATTAGCACGTACAATGTAGGGGGGCACACGGGGAAGGTAGTACAGCACAGAGAAGACAGGTAGTGGCTGAACAGCATCTTAGTACACTGGTGGACAGTGACTGCAATGGGGTATGTGGTGGGGACTTGATAACGGACGGAACCTAGTACCCACAATGTTGCTCATGTAATTGTATATTAATGATACAAAAATAAACATAAAACACATAACCCTAATCCTTACCATGGCCCCTCACCCTCACACTTTCTCCCACGCCTAAGTGTAAGTGTCAACCAACACCTCACCCTAGACCTAACATTAAACCTGAAACGGTACTCTCACTGGAACCCTATCCTCACCCTACACTGAGCCATAAACCAAACCCTAACCCTAACCTGGGCCCTTCAGCCTAACCCCTCACACTCATCATCACCCTCACCCACACCTAACTGTAACCCAAAACCTAAACCAAACCCACAGCCTAACACTGAACCCTCATTTGTGGAGCATAACACAACAACAAAGAAAAACTGAAAGGACCAAAACAGCAGCAGACTCAGAAACCCAGGCCTGGTGCCCACGTCCCAGGAACACCGCCGCCCCATCTTTCCGGCTCCACAGGGGCCCCGCCCTCACCACCCCACTATTCAGAGGGACCCCTCGCCTCAGGGGGACCCCCGCGCACATGCCCGCGCCCCATCCTACCTCGAGCCAGCGCCTGGAGCAGGTGCAACTGGAGCGTCAGGATATCTCGCCACCCACGCCGCCTGCCTGCGATCAACTTTGGATTCGGCTGCCCGCCGCGCCACCGCACGTCCTGGCCAGGGATCTCGGGCGCCACGGTGCAGCCGCCGCCTCCCACGGCCGGGCAGGAAACCCCGCTGGCCATACCGAGGGGCCGAGGGGCGCGGCGGCGGCGAAGTCATCAATAGGGAATTGCCCCTCAGACCGTCTTCAGCGGCTCCGCGGCCAGAGATCCGGGGCCGCGCTGCTTCTTCCACCGAGAACGACTGGAGCCCAGGAGAGGATGCATGCGCGCATGCGCCCGCCGCATCCGCTGATTGGCCGCACGGAGCTGTCATCTGTGGAGTAAAAGAACAAAGAGAAAACTGAAGGCACAAAACAGCAGCAGACTCACAGAAACGAAGAATGGACTAACAGTTACCAAAGGGAAAGGGACTGGAGAGAGTAGGTCAGAAGAGAGGGAAAAGGGGAATAATGGGCATTATGATTAGCGCACATAAAGTACGGCGGGTCACAAAGATGACAGTACAGCACAGAGAAGACAAGTAGTGGCTCGATAGCATCTCACTATACTGATGGAAAGTGACGGTAATGGGCTATGCGCAGGGGACTTGATAATGGGGGGAATCTAGCAACCACAAAGTTCCTCATGTAAACAGGGACAGTTTCCCTTCTTCCTTACCAATCTGGATGCATTTGATTTCTTTGTGTTGACTGACAGCAGTGCTAGGGACTCAACACTCATGTTGACTAAAACATGGGAGAGTGGGCATCCTTATCTTTTTCCCAACTTTCAAAGGACAAGTTTTCAGACTGTCTGTGTTAAGTATGATGTTGGCCTGGGTTTGTTATATATTGCCTTTACTATGTCAAGTTAGTTGCTCTCTCTATCGATTTTGCTGAGTGTTTTTATCACAAATGAATGTTGAAATTTGTCGAATGCCTTTCCAGTATCTATGGAGATGACCATGGGGCTACTGTCATTTTTATTGATGAGGTAAATCATGATGATGGATTTTCTAATGAAAAACAGGTACGAGGACCCCATACAGTGACCTCACTTAATGACCACGGAGCCCAACAGAATGTGGAATCCTGATATTGTACATAAAAATTCTCAAAGTATCCACTCCAAAACTACTAGTCTAATGTCTGAATTCAGCAAAGTTGCAGGATATAAAATTAATACACAGAAATCTGTTGCATTCGTATACACTAATGATGAACTACGAGAGAGTAACCAAGACATATTCCATTCAAAATGGCATCAAAAAAATAAATAAATAAAACACCTGGGAATAAAACTAACGAAAGAAGTGTAACACATATAAACACGAAAACTAAGACAAATATGAGAGAAATTAAAGATACCAATCAATGGAAATAAATCCTATGCTGATGGAAAGGGAGAATCAGTCTTTTCAAAATGGCCAGCCAGCATAAAGCAATCTACAGATTCAATGCAATTCCTATCAAAATACCAACACCATTCTTCAAAGAGCTAGAGCACATAGTTCAAAAATTCATATGAAACCACAAAAGATCCCAAATAGCCAAAGCAATCCTGAGAAGAAATAATAAAATTGGGTAGATTATGCTCCCCAACTTCAAGCCCTACTACAAAGCCACAGACAATTTGGTACTGGCACAAGAGCACACCCACAGACCAAAGGAACCGACTAGAGGGGCCAGATATGGACCCAAGCATAAATGGACAATGAATATACAACAAAAGAACCATGGACATACACTTGGGAAATGACAGTCTCTTCAACAACTGGTGTTGGCAAGACCGGACAGCTACATGCAAGAGAATGAAACTGGATTACCATCTAACCCCACACACAAAAGAAAACTGAAAATGGAAAAAAGACATAATGGAGGTCACGAAACCATAAAATTCTTAGAGGAACACAAAGGCAAAAACCTCTTGACTATAAACATGAGACACTGTATCCTGAACGAACCTCCTTGGGCAATGGAAACAAAAACAAAAACAAAAACGAACCAATGGGACAATATGATGCTAAAAAGCTTTTGTACAGTAGAGGGTACCATCAAAAGAACAAAAAGGCATTCTGCAGTATAGGACAATATATTTGTAAACGACATATCCAATAAGGGCATACATCCAAAATATATAAACACTCACATGCCTCAACAGCCAAAAAGCAAAAGACCATATTAAAAATGGTCAGAGGATGTGGACAGACAATTCTCCAAGAAGAAATTCAGATGGTCAAGAGGCACATGTAAGGATGGGGCACATGGCAAATTATTAGGGAAAAGCACAATAAAACCACAATGAGGTATCATCTCACACCAGTTAGGATGGTCAACATTCAAAAGACTAGGAGACACAAATGCGGGCGAGCTCTCCTCCACTGCTGGTGGGAATGTAAACCAGACCAAGCGTCGTGGAAAGCACTATGGAGGTTCCTCAAAAAAATAAAGAGAAATACCATTTGACCCGGGTATTCCACATCTGCAATTTACACAAATAATACAAATTCTCAGAATCAAAAAGACATATGTACAATTATGTTTATTGCACCACAATTTAGAAGAGCGAAGATATGGAAGCAACCTAAGTGTCTGTCAGTAGATGACTGTATAGAGAAGAGATGGTACATATACACAATGGAATACTACTCAGCCCTAAGAAAGAAACAAACCCTACCATTTGCAACAACACGGATGGTGCTAGAGGGATATAAGCCTGGCCAAGGAAGACAAGTATCAAATGATTTTAACCCATCTGTGGAGTATAAGAGCAAAGAAAAAACTGAAGGAACAAAACAGGAGCAGACTCACAGAAACCACTAATGGATTAACAATTACCAAAGGAAAAGGGACTGGGGAGGAAGGCTGCCGAGGGAGGGATAAGGGTTAAAATGGAGAATGACGACGAGCATTTATAATGTAGGCTGGGGGACAGGGGGAAGATAGTATAACAGAGAAAGCGTGTAGTGTTTCTTTAGCATCTTACTATACTGATGGACAGTGACTGTAATGGGTATGTGGTGGAGAATTGATGATACGGTGTGCCTAGTAACCATAATGTTGTTAATGTAATTGTACATTAATGATACAAAACTTAAAAAATGGAAAATTAAAGAAAAAAGAGAGCTTGTCCACTCCTTCCATCAGATGCCTGTTAATGACCACAAGGGGCAGGCACTGTAATATGTCTTGTGGAACTAGGAGTGAACAAGTCAGGCTAGGCCCTAACCCTTGAGGGCTCACAGCCAATGGTGTAAACAATTAATACATGATAAACATACACATAAACAGGTGCTTGCCATCACTTCCTGGGGAGACAGCTCCCATCCCTTACTGGGCAGAGGTACGGACAGCACCGCACATCACTGTGAACCAAGCCAGTGAAAATCCCTTACTTCAAGGACCTCATGCCAAATTCGGTTCCACGTCAGTCTCTGGGCTCTTCCTGCTCTGGCCACGGGAACCTCACCTCAATGTGGTACCTCTGGCTCGCTCCGGGCATGTGGACAGAGGCATGTGGACCATGCTTCGATCCAACATGGAAAATGTTTCCAAAGATTTTCCTTCTGGGTTTCCTGGAGGCCATGGCCTCGGGCCATGGGGCCAGCACAACAGATGGCACCTTCGAGTGTCTCACGCCATGTGATGTGGGGAATGGGCTGGCCCGACATTGTGGTGCCCGTTTACCGGGATTCCAAGTTCTGTTGGGCTCCATCGTCAAGGAAATGAGGTCACTGTCCGCGGTCCCCTGTCCTGGCCTACAACTGGAAAATCCAACATCATCATCCAGCACATCAACAAAAAGGACAAGAACCCCATGATCATCTCCAATAAATGCTGGAAAGGCATTCGACAATATACAACATCCATTTATGATAGAAACACTCAACAAAATGGATATAGAGGGCAACGAACTCAACATAATAAAGGCCATATATAACAAACCCACAGCCAACATCATACTTAACACAGAGTAGCTGAAAGCTTGTCCTTTTAAGATCAGCAATAAGACAAGGATGCCCACTCTCTCCACTTTTAGTCAACATGGCTCTGGCGTCCCTACAAACGGCAATCAGTCAACACAAAGAAATATAATGCAACCAGATTGGTAACGAAGAGGATAAAATGTCCCTTTTTGCAGCTGACATGATATTGAACATAAAAATCCGTAAGGAATCCACACCAAAACTACAAGATCTAATATCTTATTTCAGCAAGGGTGCAGGATACAAAATTAATACCCAGAACTCTGTTGAATTCATATACCCCAATGATGAACTAGGAGAAAGAAACCAGGAAAGAATTCCATTCACAATGGCTTCAAAAACAATAAAATGCCCAGGAATAATCCTAACCAAGGAATTTTAAGACACAGGAATATGAAACTTACAGGACAATAATGAGAGAAATTAAAGATTCCCATAAATGGAAATACATCCCATGCTTATGTATAGGGAGAATTTATCTTTTCAAAATGGCCACCGTGCGTAAAGTAATCTACAGATTCAAAGCAATTCCTATCAAAATACCAACAGCATTCTTCAACGAGCTAGAGCAGATAGTTCAAAAATTCATATGAAACCACAAAAGACCCCGAAGAACCAATGCAATCCTGACAAGAAAGAATAAAAGCTGGGTGGATTACGCTCCCCGACTTCAAGGAGTACTACAAAGCCACGGACAATTTGGTACTGGCACAAGAACACACCTACAGACCAGTGGAACAGACTAGAGAGCCCACATACAAGCCAAGCATATATGGACAAGTAATATACAGTAAAGGAGCCATGGATATACAATGGGAAATGACAGTCTCTTCCACAACTGGTGGTGTAAAAACTGGACAGCTACATGCAAGAGAATGAAACTGGATTACTGTCTAACCCCATACACAAAAGAAAACTCAAAATGGATAAGAGACATGTATGGATGTCAGGAAAACATAAAACTGTTAGAGGAACACATAGGCAAAATCCTCTTGACAATAAACATGAGAAACTCTAACTTGAACGAATCACCTTGTGAAACAAAAGCAGAAATGACCACCTGGGAAAACAAAATGCTAACAATCTTCTGTACAGCAGAGGGCACCAACAACAGGGCAAAAAGGCATCCTGCAGTATGGGACAATATATCTCTAAATGACATATCCAGTAAGGGCTTAACATCCAAAATACAGAAAGAACTCACATGACACAACAGCCAAAAACCAGAGGACCATGTTACAAATGGTCAGAGGATATGAACAGACACGTCTCGAAAGAAGAAATTCAGATGGTCAACAGGCACACATAAGGATGTGGCACATCGCTAATTATGAAGGAAAAGCACATTAAAACCACAGTGAGGTATCACCTCACACCACGTAGGATGCTCCACATTCAAAAGACTAGGAACTACAAATGCTGGTGAAAACTCCTACACTGCTGGTGGGAATGTAAACTAGTTCAAGTGTTGTGGAAATCAATATGGAGGTTTCTCCGAAAACTATAAATGGAAATACCATTTGACCCGGGAATTCCACTCCCGGAATTTACCCAAAGAAAACAACTTCTCAGATTCAAAAAGACATATGCACCATTATGTTCACTGCAGCACAATTCACAGTAGCCAAGATATGGAAGCCACCTAACTGTCCATCACTAGATGAATGGAGAGAGAGGAGATGGTACATATACACAATGGAATGCGATTCAGGCCAATGACAGAAACAAACCCTACCATTTGCAACAACACGAATGGTGCTAGAGGGTATTATGGACAGTGTAATAAGCCTGGGGAAGTAAGACAAGCATCAAATGATTTCACTCATCTGTGGAGTATAAGAACAAAGAAAAACTGAAGGAACAAAACAGCTGCAGACTCACAGAAACCAAGAATGGACTAACAGTTACCAAAGGGAGAGGGACTTGGGAGGGAGGCTGCGAAGGGACGGATAAGGGGGCATTACGATGAGCACATATAATGTAGGGTGGGAGACACGGGGAAGGTAGTATAACACAGAGAAGACAAGTAGTGTTTCCAGACCATCTTACTGCGCTGATGGACAGTGACTGTACTGGGGAATGTGGTGGAGAATTGATAATAGGGGGTCTATAGTAACCATAATGTTGTTAATGTAATTGAACATTAATGACAGAAAAATTAAAGAAAAAGGAAAATTAAAGTAAAAGGAGAGCTTGTCCACTCCTTCCCTCAGATGCCTGTTAATGACCCCAAGGGGCAGGCACTGTAATATGTCTTGTGGAACTAGGAGTGAACAAGTTAGGCTAGGCCGTAACCCTTGAAGGCTCACAGCCAATCGTGTAAACAATTAATACATGAAAAACATACACATAAACAGGTGCGTGCATTCATTTCCTAGGGAGACAGCTCCCATCCCTTACCGGGCAGAGGTATGGACAGCACCGCACATCACTGAACCAAGCCAGTGCATATCTCTTACTTCAAGGCCCTCACCCGAAGCTCGGTTCCACTTCATTCCTGGGCTCTTCCTGCTCTGGCCACCGGGGACTTCACCTCACTGTGCTACCTCTGCCTCCATCAGTGCACATGGACAGAGGCATCTGGACAGAGCGTCAATCCAACATGGAAACCTTTTCCAAGGATTTTCCTTGTGGGCTTTCCAGAGGCCACGGCCTTGGGCCATGGGGACACGACACAGCAAAGCGCACCTTCGAGCGTCTCTCACCAAGTGACCTGGGGAAAGGGCTGGCCCGGGAATGTTGTGCCCGGTTAACGGGGTTTCAAATTCTCTTGGGCTACATCGTCAAGGAAGTGACATCGCTGCCTGGGGGCTCCACACCTGGGCTTCCTGCTCAGACAAGCCCCCCCAAGAATGCCACTGGCTGACAGCCAGTCGCCTTCCACCCTGGGCCCCCTTCCGCCTGTCACAGCACGACACCCCCTCAGGCCCTAGAAAGTCTGGGTGCCACCAGTGCCCCAGCCGGGGACAGAGGGCCGAGTTCAGGCCCAGCTCCTCCTACCTCTCATGTGACCCTAATGCAAGGCCTGTGTGCGGACACAACCCTACACTAACACCTAACTCTCAGCCTGTCTGTCGCTCACTCATGCGGAACTGTAACCCCACAACTAACATAAAATTAACCATCACGCTAAACCCTTAACCCAACTCTAACACTAACCAAAGTGTATTTCTAAACCCAACTCTATACTTAACACTAGAGATAGCCCTAATCCTAACCTTAACAACTGGACAGCTGCATGTAAGCGAATGAAACTGGATTATTCTCTAACACCATACACAAACGTAAACTCAAAATGGATCAAAGACCTGAAAGCAAGTCATGCGGAACTGAAACCATCAAACTCTTAGAAAAAAACATAGGCAAAAATCTCCTGGACATAAACACGAGCAACTTCTTCATGAGCATACCTCCCCGGGTAGGGAAACAAAAGAAAAAATGAACAAGCAGGACAATATCAAACAAAAAGCTTCTGTACAGCAAAGGACACCATCAGTAGAACAAGAAGACATCGTACAGGAAGGGAGAATATATTCATAAATGACATACCCGATAAGGGGTTGGCATCCAAATTACATAAAGCGCTCCCGCACCTCAACCAACAAAAAGCAAATAAACCAAATAAAAAATGGGCAGAGGAGCTGAACAGACACTTCACCAAAGAAGAAATTCAGATGGAAAACAGGCACATGGAAAGATGTCCCACATCGCTAATCATCAGAGAAATGCAAACTAAAACCATAATGAGATATCACCTCACACCAGTTGGGACGGCCACCATCCAAAAGACAAAACAAAATCAAATGTTGCCAAGGATGTGGAGAAAGGGAAACCCTCCTACACAGCTGGTCAGAATGTAAATTAGTTCAACCATTGCGGAAAGCAGTATGAGGGTTCCTCAAAAGACTCAAAAGAGAAAGAACATTTGACCCAGGATTTCCACTCCTAGGAACTTACCATCAGAACGCAGGAGCACTGTTTGAACAGTACATATGCAGCCTATGTTAATCACAGCACTGTTTACAATAGTCAAGAAATGGAAGCAACCTAAGTGCCCATAAGTAGATGAATGGATAAAGAAGATGTGGTACATAGACACAATGGAATATTATTCAGCCATAAGAAGAAAACAAATCCTACCATTTTCAACAACACGGATGGACATAGAGGGTATTATGCCCAGTGAAATAAGCCAGGCAGAGAAAGACAAGTATCAAATGATTTCACTCATCTGTCGAGTATAAGAACAAAGAAAAAAACGGAAGGAACAAAACAGGAGCAGACTCACAGAAACCACTAATGGACTAACAGTTACGACAGGGAAAGGGATTGGGGAGGATGGCTGGGAAGGGAGGGATAACGGGGCAAAATGGGCATGACGATTAGCACGTACAATGTAGGGGGGCACACGGGGAAGGTAGTACAGCACAGAGAAGACAGGTAGTGGCTGAACAGCATCTTAGTACACTGGTGGACAGTGACTGCAATGGGGTATGTGGTGGGGACTTGATAACGGACGGAACCTAGTACCCACAATGTTGCTCATGTAATTGTATATTAATGATACAAAAATAAACATAAAACACATAACCCTAATCCTTACCATGGCCCCTCACCCTCACACTTTCTCCCACGCCTAAGTGTAAGTGTCAACCAACACCTCACCCTAGACCTAACATTAAACCTGAAACGGTACTCTCACTGGAACCCTATCCTCACCCTACACTGAGCCATAAACCAAACCCTAACCCTAACCTGGGCCCTTCAGCCTAACCCCTCACACTCATCATCACCCTCACCCACACCTAACTGTAACCCAAAACCTAAACCAAACCCACAGCCTAACACTGAACCCTCATTTGTGGAGCATAACACAACAACAAAGAAAAACTGAAAGGACCAAAACAGCAGCAGACTCAGAAACCCAGGCCTGGTGCCCACGTCCCAGGAACACCGCCGCCCCATCTTTCTGGCTCCACAGGGGCCCCGCCCTCACCACCCCACTATTCAGAGGGACCCCTCGCCTCAGGGGGACCCCCGCGCACATGCCCGCGCCCCATCCTACCTCGAGCCAGCGCCTGGAGCAGGTGCAACTGGAGCGTCAGGATATCTCGCCACCCACGCCGCCTGCCTGCGATCAACTTTGGATTCGGCTGCCCGCCGCGCCACCGCACGTCCTGGCCAGGGATCTCGGGCGCCACGGTGCAGCCGCCGCCTCCCACGGCCGGGCAGGAAACCCCGCTGGCCATACCGAGGGGCCGAGGGGCGCGGCGGCGGCGAAGTCATCAATAGGGAATTGCCCCTCAGACCGTCTTCAGCGGCTCCGCGGCCAGAGATCCGGGGCCGCGCTGCTTCTTCCACCGAGAACGACTGGAGCCCAGGAGAGGATGCATGCGCGCATGCGCCCGCCGCATCCGCTGATTGGCCGCACGGAGCTGTCATCTGTGGAGTAAAAGAACAAAGAGAAAACTGAAGGCACAAAACAGCAGCAGACTCACAGAAACGAAGAATGGACTAACAGTTACCAAAGGGAAAGGGACTGGAGAGAGTAGGTCAGAAGAGAGGGAAAAGGGGAATAATGGGCATTATGATTAGCGCACATAAAGTACGGCGGGTCACAAAGATGACAGTACAGCACAGAGAAGACAAGTAGTGGCTCGATAGCATCTCACTATACTGATGGAAAGTGACGGTAATGGGCTATGCGCAGGGGACTTGATAATGGGGGGAATCTAGCAACCACAAAGTTCCTCATGTAAACAGGGACAGTTTCCCTTCTTCCTTACCAATCTGGATGCATTTGATTTCTTTGTGTTGACTGACAGCAGTGCTAGGGACTCAACACTCATGTTGACTAAAACATGGGAGAGTGGGCATCCTTATCTTTTTCCCAACTTTCAAAGGACAAGTTTTCAGACTGTCTGTGTTAAGTATGATGTTGGCCTGGGTTTGTTATATATTGCCTTTACTATGTCAAGTTAGTTGCTCTCTCTATCGATTTTGCTGAGTGTTTTTATCACAAATGAATGTTGAAATTTGTCGAATGCCTTTCCAGTATCTATGGAGATGACCATGGGGCTACTGTCATTTTTATTGATGAGGTAAATCATGATGATGGATTTTCTAATGAAAAACAGGTACGAGGACCCCATACAGTGACCTCACTTAATGACCACGGAGCCCAACAGAATGTGGAATCCTGATATTGTACATAAAAATTCTCAAAGTATCCACTCCAAAACTACTAGTCTAATGTCTGAATTCAGCAAAGTTGCAGGATATAAAATTAATACACAGAAATCTGTTGCATTCGTATACACTAATGATGAACTACGAGAGAGTAACCAAGACATATTCCATTCAAAATGGCATCAAAAAAATAAATAAATAAAACACCTGGGAATAAAACTAACGAAAGAAGTGTAACACATATAAACACGAAAACTAAGACAAATATGAGAGAAATTAAAGATACCAATCAATGGAAATAAATCCTATGCTGATGGAAAGGGAGAATCAGTCTTTTCAAAATGGCCAGCCAGCATAAAGCAATCTACAGATTCAATGCAATTCCTATCAAAATACCAACACCATTCTTCAAAGAGCTAGAGCACATAGTTCAAAAATTCATATGAAACCACAAAAGATCCCAAATAGCCAAAGCAATCCTGAGAAGAAATAATAAAATTGGGTAGATTATGCTCCCCAACTTCAAGCCCTACTACAAAGCCACAGACAATTTGGTACTGGCACAAGAGCACACCCACAGACCAAAGGAACCGACTAGAGGGGCCAGATATGGACCCAAGCATAAATGGACAATGAATATACAACAAAAGAACCATGGACATACACTTGGGAAATGACAGTCTCTTCAACAACTGGTGTTGGCAAGACCGGACAGCTACATGCAAGAGAATGAAACTGGATTACCATCTAACCCCACACACAAAAGAAAACTGAAAATGGAAAAAAGACATAATGGAGGTCACGAAACCATAAAATTCTTAGAGGAACACAAAGGCAAAAACCTCTTGACTATAAACATGAGACACTGTATCCTGAACGAACCTCCTTGGGCAATGGAAGACAAAAACAAAAACAAAAACGAACCAATGGCACAATATGATGCTAAAAAGCTTTTGTACAGTAGAGGGTACCATCAAAAGAACAAAAAGGCATTCTGCAGTATAGGACAATATATTTGTAAACGACATATCCAATAAGGGCATACATCCAAAATATATAAACACTCACATGCCTCAACAGCCAAAAAGCAAAAGACCATATTAAAAATGGTCAGAGGATGTGGACAGACAATTCTCCAAGAAGAAATTCAGATGGTCAAGAGGCACATGTAAGGATGGGGCACATGGCAAATTATTAGGGAAAAGCACAATAAAACCACAATGAGGTATCATCTCACACCAGTTAGGATGGTCAACATTCAAAAGACTAGGAGACACAAATGCGGGCGAGCTCTCCTCCACTGCTGGTGGGAATGTAAACCAGACCAAGCGTTGTGGAAAGCACTATGGAGGTTCCTCAAAAAAATAAAGAGAAATACCATTTGACCCGGGTATTCCACATCTGCAATTTACACAAATAATACAAATTCTCAGAATCAAAAAGACATATGTACAATTATGTTTATTGCACCACAATTTAGAAGAGCGAAGATATGGAAGCAACCTAAGTGTCTGTCAGTAGATGACTGTATAGAGAAGAGATGGTACATATACACAATGGAATACTACTCAGCCCTAAGAAAGAAACAAACCCTACCATTTGCAACAACACGGATGGTGCTAGAGGGATATAAGCCTGGCCAAGGAAGACAAGTATCAAATGATTTTAACCCATCTGTGGAGTATAAGAGCAAAGAAAAAACTGAAGGAACAAAACAGGAGCAGACTCACAGAAACCACTAACGGATTAACAATTACCAAAGGAAAAGGGACTGGGGAGGAAGGCTGCCGAGGGAGGGATAAGGGTTAAAATGGAGAATGACGACGAGCATTTATAATGTAGGCTGGGGGACAGGGGGAAGATAGTATAACAGAGAAAGCGTGTAGTGTTTCTTTAGCATCTTACTATGCTGATGGACATTGACTGTAATGGGTATGTGGTGGAGAATTGATGATACGGTGTGCCTAGTAACCATAATGTTGTTAATGTAATTGTACATTAATGATACAAAACTTAAAAAATGGAAAATTAAAGAAAAAAGAGAGCTTGTCCACTCCTTCCATCAGATGCCTGTTAATGACCACAAGGGGCAGGCACTGTAATATGTCTTGTGGAACTAGGAGTGAACAAGTCAGGCTAGGCCCTAACCCTTGAGGGCTCACAGCCAATGGTGCAAACAATTAATACATGATAAACATACACATAAACAGGTGCTTGCCATCACTTCCTGGGGAGACAGCTCCCATCCCTTACTGGGCAGAGGTACGGACAGCACCGCACATCACTGTGAACCAAGCCAGTGAAAATCCCTTACTTCAAGGACCTCATGCCAAATTCGGTTCCACGTCAGTCTCTGGGCTCTTCCTGCTCTGGCCACGGGAACCTCACCTCAATGTGGTACCTCTGGCTCGCTCCGGGCATGTGGACAGAGGCATGTGGACCATGCTTCGATCCAACATGGAAAATGTTTCCAAAGATTTTCCTTCTGGGTTTCCTGGAGGCCATGGCCTCGGGCCATGGGGCCAGCACAACAGATGGCACCTTCGAGTGTCTCACGCCATGTGATGTGGGGAATGGGCTGGCCCGACATTGTGGTGCCCGTTTACCGGGATTCCAAGTTCTGTTGGGCTCCATCGTCAAGGAAATGAGGTCACTGTCCGCGGTCCCCTGTCCTGGCCTACAACTGGAAAATCCAACATCATCATCCAGCACATCAACAAAAAGGACAAGAACCCCATGATCACCTCCAATAAATGCTGGAAAGGCATTCGACAATATACAACATCCATTTATGATAGAAACACTCAACAAAATGGATATAGAGGGCAACGAACTCAGCATAATAAAGGCCATATATAACAAACCCACAGCCAACATCATACTTAACACAGAGTAGCTGAAAGCTTGTCCTTTTAAGATCAGCAATAAGACAAGGATGCCCACTCTCTCCACTTTTAGTCAACATGGCTCTGGCGTCCCTACAAACGGCAATCAGTCAACACAAAGAAATATAATGCAACCAGATTGGTAACGAAGAGGATAAAATGTCCCTTTTTGCAGCTGACATGATATTGAACATAAAAATCCGTAAGGAATCCACACCAAAACTACAAGATCTAATATCTTATTTCAGCAAGGGTGCAGGATACAAAATTAATACCCAGAACTCTGTTGAATTCATATACCCCAATGATGAACTAGGAGAAAGAAACCAG
>JAVSCE010018185.1:0-10980 GCA_032199065.1 Smutsia gigantea | reverse complement strand
GTAGCCTTCCTGTTCCTTCTTCCCAGTGAGCATAGGATTGCAAACCTGCTGCCCCCACCATCATGCCAGGCCAGCCAGAAGGCAGCCCCACCCATGGCAGCTACAGGGTGTAATGCAGAGGCTCCTTCCAGCATGCTTGGCCCACTGGCCCTGGCAGTGAAGGCAGCACTGTAGCCCAGAATCAGGAAAGAGCTCTTTCCTCCCAGCAGGAACTGGCGCTGTGTGTCTGTGACCCTTGCCATCGCTCTAGGGGCTGTGTAGCTCCAGAGAGAAGAGCTTCTGGCCACAACCTACACAAAGTTATTATTCCATAATAAACATTAGAAGTATGAAACCACAGAAGAATCTTGTACAAACCAAAATCCCTCAAACACCACAAAGAGGAGTAAGTGAAACTGAAATAAAAAATCTTCTTGATGAAGATTTCAAAATAAAAATCATAAACATGCTTACAGAGCTACAGAAAAATAGTTGACACCTCAGGGAGGAATTCTATAAAGAGATAGAAACTTGGAAAAATACAGTATATGAAATGAAACATATAATGGAGGGATTTAAAAGGAGATTAGATGAGGTAGAGGAGATGGTAAATGAAATAGAAATTAGAGAACAAGAATACAAAGAAGCTGAGGCACAGAAAGAAAAAAGGGATCTCTAGGAATGACAGAATATTAAGAGAACTGTGTGACCAATCCAAACAGAACAATATTTGCATTATAGGGGTACCAGAAGAAGAAGAGAGAAAAAGGCATAGAAAGTGTCTTTGAGGAAGTAATTGCTGAAAAATTCCCCAATCTGGGGAAGGAGATAGTCTCTCAGGCCATGGAGGTGCACAGATCTCCCAAAATAAGGGCGGACACAAGGAAGAAAACACCAAATATATAATAAATTAAAATGGCAAAAATCAAGGACAAGGAAAGAGTATTTAAAGTAGTCAGAGAGAGAAAAAAGATAACGTACAAAGGAAAACCCATCAGGCTAGCATCAGACTTCTGAGCAGAAACCTTACAGGCCAGAAAGGAGGAGTATGATATATTCAGTGCAATGATACAGAAGGGCCTCAAACCAAGAATACTCTACCCAGAAAGATTATCATTTAAATTTGAAGGAAGGATTAAACAATTTCCAGATAAGTAAAAGTTGAGGGAATTTGCCCTCCACAAACCATCTCTGCAGTGTATTTTGGATGGACTGCTATAGATGGAAGTGCTCCTAAGGCTAAATATCTGTCACCACAGGAAATAAAACCACAGTAAAAAAGAAAGTAGAAAAAATAATTGCTAAGCAGATGCAAAATTAAATCAACTACACCCAAAGTCAGTCAAGGGATAGACAAAGAGTACAGAGTATGACACCTAATATATAAAGAATGCAGGAGGAAGAAAAAGGAGAGGAAAAAAAGAACCTTTAGATGGTGTTTGGAATAGCATACTAAGTGAGTTAAGTTAGACTCTTAGATAGTAAGGAAGTTACCCTTGAACCTTTGGTAATCACAAATCTAAAGCCTGTGATGGCAATAAGTACATACCTATCGATAATCACCCAAAATGTAAATGGTCTGAATGCACCAACCAAACGACATAGAGTCACTGGATGGATAAAAATGCAATACCTATCTGTATGCTGCCTACAAGAGACTCACTTTAAACCCAAAGACATACACAGACTGAAAGTGAAGGGATGGAAAAAGATATTTCATGCAATTAATAGGGAGCAAAAAGCAGCAGTTGCACTACTTGTGTCTGATAAAACAGACTTCAAAAAAAAGAGAAAAGTCGCAAGAGACAAAGAAGGACGTTACATAATGATAAGGGGTCAGTCCAACAAGGTTATAACCATTATAAATATCTATGCACCCAACACAGGAGCACATACATATGTGAAACAAAAACTAACAGAATTAAAGGAGGAAATAGAAAGCAATGCATTCATTTTATGAGACTTCAACACACCACTCACTCCAAAGGACAGATCAACCAGACAGACAATAAGTAAAGACACAGAGGCACTGAACAACACACTAGAACAGATGGACCTAACAGACATCTACAGAACTCTACACCCAAAAGCAGCGGGATACACATTCTTCTCAAGTGCACATGGAACATTTTCAAGAATAGATCATATACTAGGCCACAAAAAGAGCCTGAGTAAATTCAAAAAGATTGAAATTGTACCAACCAGCTTCTCAGATCACAAA
The DNA here is from genome assembly GCA_032199065.1 of Smutsia gigantea. Taxonomy (NCBI): domain Eukaryota; kingdom Metazoa; phylum Chordata; class Mammalia; order Pholidota; family Manidae; genus Smutsia; species Smutsia gigantea. The sequence goes on along the minus strand of JAVSCE010018185.1, from coordinate 8,780 downwards.
GGTATGAAACTAGAAATGACTTACACAAAGAAAACGAAAAAGCCCACAATCACATGGAGGCTTAACAACATGCTCCTAAATAATCAATGGATCAACAAACAAATTAACACAGAGATCAAGCAATATATGGAGACAAATGACAACAATAATTCAACACCACAAAATCTGTGGGACACAGTGAAGGCAGTGTTAGGAGGGAAGTATATTACAATACAGGCCTACTGCAGGAAAGAAGAACAATCCCATATGAACAACCTAAACTCACAATTAACGAAACTAGTAAAAGCAGAACAAATGAAGCCCAAAGTCAGTATAAGGAGACACCAAATAAAGATTATAACAGAAGTAAATAAAATCAAGAAGAATGAAACAACAGAAAGAATTAATGAAAGCAGGAGCTGGTTTTTTGAGAAAATAAAAAAAAAGATAAACCCCTAGCCAGATTCATCAAGAAAAAAAGAGAGTCTACATGCATAAACAGAACCAGAAATGACAAAGGAAAAATCACCACAGAAACACAAAGAATTATTAGGGGATACTATGAAAAATTACATGCTAACAAACTGGATAACCTAGGAGAAATGGACAATTTTCTAGAAAAATACAACCTTTCAAGACTGACCCTGTAAGAAACAGAGAATTTGAACAGACCAATTACCAGCATCGAAATTGAACTGGTAATCAAAAAAACTACCTAAGAACAAAACACCTGGGCCAGATGGATTCACCGCTGAATTTTATCAAATATTTAGTGAAGACCTAATACCCATCCTCCTTAAAATTTTCCAAAAAGTGGAAGAAGAGGGAAAACTTCCAAACTGTTTCTATGAGACCAGCATCACTAATATGAAAACCAGGCAAAGACACCACAAAAAAAGAAAATTACAGACCAATATCCCTGATGAACATAGATGCAAAAATGCTCCACAAAACATTAGCAAACCAAATTCAAAAATACATCAAAAGATCATCCATCATGATCAAGTAGGATTTATTCCAGGTATGCAAGGATGGTGCAATATTAGAAAATGCATCAACGTCATCCACCACATCAACAAAAAGAAGGATGAAAACAAAAAGAAGGATCATTCCCATAGTTGCCGAAAAGCATTCAAGAAAATTCAACATCCATTCATGATAAAAACGCTAAACAAAGTGGGTATAGAGGGCAAGTACCTCAGCATAATAAAGGCCATATATGACAAGCCCACAGAGAACATCATACTTAATGGTGAAAAGCTGAAAGCTATTCCTCTAATATGGGAAACAAGACAAGGGTGCCCACTATCACCACTTTTAGTCAATGTAGTACTGGAGTCCTCACCATTGCCATCAGAGAACACAAAGAAATAAAAGGCATCCAGATTGGTAAAGAAAAAGTTAAACTGTCACAGTTTGCAGATGACGTGATATTGTACATTAAAAACCCTAAAGAATCCACTCCAAAACTACTAGATCTAATATCTGAATTCAGCAACGTTGCAGGATACAAAATTAATACACGGAAATCTGTTCCATTCCCATACACTAATGATGAACTAGCAGAAAGAGATATCAGGAAAACAATTCCATTCACAATTGCATCAAAAAGAATAAAATACCTAGGAATAAACCTAACCAAGAAAGTGAAAGACCTATACACTGAAAACTCTAAGACACTCTTGAGAGAAATTAAAGAAGATACCAATAAATGGAACTACATCCCATGCCCATGGATAGGAAGAATTAATATTGTCAAAATGGCCATCCTGCCTAAAGCAATCTACAGATTCAATGCAATCCCTATCAAAATACCAACATCATTCTTCAATGAACTAGAGAAAATAGTTCTAAAATTCATATGGAACCACAAAAGACCCCAAATAGCTAAAGCAATCTTGAGAAGGAAGAATAAAGCTGGGGGGATTACACTCCCTGACTTCAAGCTCTACTACAAAGCCACAATAATCAAGACAATTTGGTACTGGCACAAGAACAGACCCATAGACCAATGGAACAGACTAGGGAATCCAGATATAAACCCAAGCATATATGGTTAATTAATATATGATAAAGAAGCCATGGACCTACAATGGGGAAATGACAGCCTCTTCAACAGCCGGTGTTGGCAAAACTGGCCAGCTATGTGCAAGAGAATGAAACTGGATTATTCTCTAACCCCATACACAAAAGTAAACTTGAAATGGATCAAAGTCCTGAATGTAAGTCATGAAACCATAAAACTCTTAGAAGACAACATGGGCAAAAATCTCCTGAATATAAACATTAGCAACTTCTTCCTGAACACATCTCCTCAAGCAAGGCGAACAAAAGCAAAAATGAACAAATGGGACTACATCAAACTAAGAAGCTTCTGTACAGAAAAGGACACCATCAGAAGAATAAAAAGGCATCCTACAGTATGGGTGAATATATTTGTAAATGACATAATCAACAAGGGGTTAACATCCAAAATATATAAAGAACTCATGTGCCTCAACAATGAAAAAGCAAATAACCCAATTAAAATATGGGCATAGGATATGAACAGAGAATTCTCCAAAGAAGAAATTCAGATGGTGAACAGGCACGCTCCACATTGCTAATTATCAGGGAAATGCAAATTAAAACCACAATGAGATATCACCTCACACCAGTTTGATGGCCAGCATTGAAAAGACTAAGAAAAACAAATGATGGCGAGGATGTGGAGAAAGGGGAACTCTCCTACACTGCTGGTGGGACTGTAAACTAGGTCAACCATTGTGGAAAGCAATATGGAGGTTCCTCAAAAAGCTAAAAATAGATATACCATTTTACCTGATAATTCCACTCCTAGGTATTTACCCAAAGAAGGCAAGTTCTCAGATTGAAAAAGACATATGCACTCATATGTTTATTGCAGCACTATTTACAATAGCCAAGCTATGGAAGCAACCTAAGTGTCCATCAGTAGATGAATGGATAAAGAAGAGATGGTACATATACACAAGAAAGAAAAAAATCCTACCATTTGCAACAACATGGATGGAGCTGGAGGGTATTTTGCTCAGTGAAATAAGTCAGGCAGAGAAAGACAAATACCAAATGATTTCCCTCATTTGTGGAGTATAACAACAAAGCAAAACTGAAGGAACACAACAGCAGCAGTCTCACAAACTCCAAGAAGGGACTAGCATTTACTAAAGGGGAGGGGTGTGGGAAGGCGGGTGGGGAGGGTGGGAGAAGGGGATTGAGAGGTATTATGATTAGTATATATGGTGTGGGGGGGTATCATGGGGAGGACAGTGTAGCACAGAGAAGACAAGCAGTGACTCTGTGGCATCTGACTACACTGATGGACAGAGACTGTAATTGTGTATGGAGGGGGGACTCGATAATATGGGTGAATGTAGTAACCACATTGTTTTTCATGTGAAACCTCGTAAGAGTGTATATCAATAATACCTTAATAAAAAAATTGTAATGAAAAAGTAAAAACAAAACAAAAAAGAATGACTACATCAAACTAAAAAGCTTCTTTATAGCAAAGGACACCATCTACGGAACATAAAGGCAACCTACAATACGGGAGAATATATTTGTAAATGATTTATCCAGTAAGGGGTTAACATCCAAAATATGTAAAGAACTCACATGCCTGAACACCCAAAAACAACTAACCTGATTAGAAATTGGGTGGAGGATGTGAACAGACACTTCTTTAAAGAGTAAGTATGGATGGCCAACAGGTACATGAAAAGATGCTCCACATCCCGAATCATCAGGGAAATGTAAATCAAAACCGTAATGAGGTATCACCTCACAGCAGTTTGGATGGTCAATATCCAAAAGACAAGGAACAAGAAATACTGGTGAGGATGCAGAGAAAGGGGAACCCTCCTACACTCTTGTAATGTAATGTGGTACTGTAAATTGGTTCAACCTTAGTTTAAAGAAATATGGAGGTTCCTCAAAAAACTAAAAAAGAAATACCATTTCACCTAGTAGTTCCACTCCTAGGAATTTACCCAAAGAAAACAAGATTCCTATTTGAAAAGACATATCCTCCTGTATGTTTATCACTGCACCATTTACAATAGCCAAGATATGGAAGCCACCTAAGTGTCCATCAATGGGTGAATGGATAAAGAAGAGGTGGTACATATACATAATGGAATATTACTCAGCCATAAAAAGAAAACAAATTCTACCATTTGCAACAACATTGATGGATCTTGAATATACATGGATCAGTGAAATAAGCCAGGTACAGTAAGACAAATACCAAATGATTTCACTCATTTGTGGAGTATAAAAACAAAGGAAAACTGAAGAAACAGCAGCAGAGTCACAGACACTGAGAAGGGACTAGTGGTTACCAAAGGGGAGGGTTTGGGGAGTGTAGCTGGGGAGGGAGAATGGAATTAAGGGGCACTATAATTCACAACCACAATATAGGTAGGTCACAGGGAAGGCAGTACAGCATGGAGAAGACAAGTAGTGACTCTGTGGCATCTTACTACGATGATCGACAGTGACTGCAGTGGGGGGCGGGTGAGGACTTGATAATATGGTTGACTGTCGAAATCACTGTACTTTTAGGTTAAAGCATCATAACATTGTATATCAAAGATACTTTGATAAAAAAAAGAATAGACGTTTTCCCTTTAAAAAAGGATGTTTGTTGCTTTGTAGGTGAGTTGGTTTTTCCTCCTCTCTGCAACGGGATCTGATTTTTCTTTTTTCTTGTGTTCTGAAATTTTAAAAGTGATGTGCGTAAATGCATGTCTTTTTCATTTGTTGTGCTAACACTCCTTGGAATCATTCAATTTGGAGATTTAGTTATTTCAGCTCTGGGCGTCATTTTTATAATCTGTTTCAAAATTTCTTTCTTTCACTAATAGGAATCTATCTTAGTCAAATGTACGTCCCAGACTGAGTATCATATCTCTTTTCTTTTTATTTTCTATCTCTTTGTACGTTTGTTTTACTACCTGGGGTATTAATTTTTTCTTCCAATCTTGTTGTTTTGAATGATATTTTCTTAACTTTCAAAAGCTATTTTTTAGCTTTTGATTGTAGTTTTGTTTAGCACCACTTTGGTGATTGCTACCTACAGTCTTCACCAACATCTATGATAATTAGAATTTTATGTTTTCAGTGTTAGCCAAATTTTCTCTAAGATAATTTGTTCTGCTTGTTTGTCGTTGTGTCACTTTTTGATGTTGAATGCATTCCTCAGATGCCTGGTGGTTTCTTGGGTATCTGTCCACATGTAAAAATAAGTAAGTAAATGATTTGGAGCCAGAACCAGGCTACTCAAAAACATATTGTATTTGCTCAAATTCATCAGAAAATAATGCCTGCTTGATAAAAAATATAAAGTATGGTCTGAAGAACTTCACGCTGTGGCAAAGAAACCTGCCATCTTCTAGCATAATCTTAAACATCTTTACAGAAACAGGCATAATTCCAACTGCTAACCCTGACATGACCACTGCAGTTGCTCCCATACACCGTTGCTTCCACCCTTGTCCTAGTTCCAAGCCTGGGGGCTCCGTGGAGATTTCATGATGACAGAAGCTCTTTCTCAGACTTTACACAATCTCCTGTTCCGTTTTGCTACTTCTGTGGAAGCCACACTGGAGTGTGACATTAGTGAGAAAAAAACTTTTATTGTGCTAAACCAATAGCACAATAATCCCTGTTGTATTGAGAGTTGGGGGTTGTTTATTACCACAACAAAGTTTAACTTACCCTAATTAGCAAACTGTCAATTCTTCCCCAGTGAAGGTGACTAGTCAAGAAGTCCCCTTCCAATAAATTTAGTAGTGTCTCACTTTTAAATATAAATGCTTAACCAATATTCATCACACATTTGAGGAAAAAGTTCATGTGAAAAACAGTCTTAAATACTGGAAATCATAAGGAACAGAGAAAACATAAAGAATAGAAGAAACATTTTTAAAATTAAAATTAATATCATCAGAAGGTATCATACCCATAAAACAAAAAGATGTTATAAAAAGAAATGAACAATGAAGAGATTTGGAAATGAGTAATATAGCAGAAACGAATATAAACACACACACAAATGTTCATGGCAGCTTCGTTTGTAATAGTTTCAAGCTGGAAAATAGCCAAATATCCTTCAGTGGATGAATGGTTAAACAAATTATAGTGCATTGGAATACTATTCAACAATAAAAAGAAATAATCTATTAATACATACAACAGCTTGGATGAAACTATGATGAATGAAATATAAGCAATTTAAAAAGGATGCATGTTACATGATTTCATTTATGTAACATTTCTGAAATAATGTAATTATAGAGCTGGAAAATAAATTAGTGGTTGCCAGCACTTAGGGATGGGGGAGGTGGGGGATAGGTTCCTATAAAGGGTATAGTGAAGGACCATTGTGATGGTACAGTTGAGTATCTTGATTTTGGTGGCTATTGATATCTTGGTTGTGATATTCTACTATAGTTGCATAAGATATTAACAGGAGAGGCTGGGAGAAGGGTGAGACTTCCCAGAACATTTCTTTGCAACCTCCTGTGAATCTGTAATAATTTCAAAATAAAAAAGCTTTTAAAAACCTCCAAATAAATGAATGAATAGATAGAAGCCTTGGAAGATAAAGTAAAGGAAATATGGCATAAAGAACAAAAGAGAGTGTGGAAAATGGGGTAAGAGGGGAGGGAGAAAAGGAAGGGAAGAAGAAAACATAAGAAAATTAGAGGACCAAACCTGGATGTCCATGATACTATTAGGAGGTCCAGAAAGAACAGAGTAAGCAAAGAAGCCCCTTACACTCCCCACCCCAACTGAGCCATATCATAATCAACATTCAGAGCACTAGGAGGCAAAGGAAAGATCTGGGATAGGTTATCGATTGCCACATTAGTACCACCCCCACTCTTTTCTGATCGTGGGAACTATGTTTCCCAGAATACTCTTCCCATGGTGGTAGATGTACATAAAGCTCAGTAACATGGACTTCTACTCACTAAATCTGATCTGGCGATGGCCCCTGTTGGGCACCCAATCTGCCAACAAACAGCGAAGACCAACACTTAGCCTATGATGTGGCACTGTTGTTTGGGGGAACCACCTGGCCAGTTGGTGGCAGTGTAAGTACACTGGACCATTTCCATCCCGTCAGCAACAATGTCATTCTTGCTAAAGACAGATTTGGCTTCCCTGCCCACTGCCTTTGCTAAAATGATCATTCCTGGATCATTACAGAATGAATGATTTATTTATGATTATGGAATTCTTCTTAGCATTACTCCTGACAAGGAACTTATTTAAAAGCAAATGAAGCATATCAGTTGGCTCCTGAAAGCATGATGTTGCGAATACTGTTATTTGGAATTCACTGACTTACAGTGTTTCTTGAAGCTTGGCCTGATAGAGTGGACTTTGAAAATTCTGTTATGGTGCCAGCTGGGTGAAATCACTTTGTGGAGCTGCTGGCATAATGACCGAGATGCAGGATGTACTGTGAACCAGTGATTAATTTATAATGCAAAAATTTTCCCCACAGTAAAGATGCACAGTTTGAGAAGTCAAGGGGTACAAATGGAAATAGCTGTTTTTACTGTTACAACTAATCATCTACTAGCACCATTTCTGCTTTCCATCTCCATAGCATTGAGCTCTGCTGGTTTAGAGGTCAGGGAATGCTTCTATCAGGGGACCCAAACAACGGTTCTGTTAAACAGGAAGCTTAGATTTCCATCCAGCTACTTTGTCAGGCAAGTAAGAGTGTTACTGTACTGGATGGGAAAAGTGATGTTGATTTTCAAGAGTCAATTGGTTTGCTATGACACGAGGGGAGCAAGGAGGAATACCTGGGACACAGGAGATTCTCTTGGTAATCTTTTAGTATTTTCATGCTCTATAGTCAAAGTTATACTTTTACTATAGGCAGCACCATTTATGGCATGAAAAATTCAATAATAAAAATTTAGTTTATCAGGCCTACCAGGCCCTCCCCACAAAATGTGACTGGCTGAGGTGCTTGTGGGGAACAAATGGAATGAGGGAATGGGTGGTAGGAGAAGGGAATTGTAAATACCAGTTATGGCATTGTGACCAGTTACAGAAACAATATTTCCTGTCTTGCTTATATATGCACATCTGTATGTATTAACTGATATTTTTCTTTTTCTCCTCTCCTATTCCCACAAAACCTAGTAGTATTCATGTATACCTTGTGGTTGTTCCCACATCTCAGCTTTCAGTTTTAGGATAGCAAAAGAGGACTGTGAATCAGAAGAAAAATGAGGAAACATTTATTCAAAGGTGGAGAAGTAGAACTTTGGATTTCTTCTTTGAGGTTTGGTTGTATGAAGAATTGTTGAATCATATAATGGGAAAGCATAATGTTGAACATATCTTCATTTGGAAATCAAATGTTGAAAAGGATGGGGTTTTTAGAGGCTGAGTTGACAAAGATGTAGACTGTGCTGGATTGTCTGTTTTTCACTCAGCAATACTATCGCTCATTTTTGAGGCTGAGCTATGTTTTCCCGAATCCCCTTGTCTGTACGGTTTTTGGTTAGAGTATGCTTGTGGGAGAACCTTGTATGAGAGTTGGGAGTCAATTGATGATTGCAGTCAAATGTGTGGGTAGACAGGAGATTCAGTGGCTTCCTGGCAGATTCTTGAGAACAACCTTCTCCATTACTGAATTCTGAGAGCTTGATGACAGCTTCTCAGAGGTTCTTGAGAACTTCAAAAAGCTTCTGAGAATCCCTTGCCTCAATGCTTCAGGACGAGATCTTTAGCATGAACTCCCCTGACTT
>JAVSCE010018183.1:0-21973 GCA_032199065.1 Smutsia gigantea | reverse complement strand
AGACACTCCTAAGAGAATTAAAGAGGACACTAACAAATGGAAATGCATTCCATGCTCTTGGCTAGAAAGAATAAATATTGTCAAAATGGCTATACTACCTAAAGCAATCTACAGTTTCAATGCAATCCCTATCAAACTACCAACAGCTTTCTTCAATGAACTGGAACAAATAATTCTAAAATTCATATGGAACCACAAAAGACCCCGAATAGCCAAAGCAATCCTGAGAAGGAGGAATAAAACAGGGGGAATTACACTCCTGACTTCAAGCTCTACTACAAAGCCACAGTAATCAAGACAATTTGGTATTGGCACAAAACAGACCCACAGACCAGTGGAACAGAATAGAAAATCCAAACATTAACCCAAACATATACAGTCAATTAATATTTGATAAAAGTGCCTTGGATATACAATGGGGAGATGACAGCCTGTTCAGCAGCTGGTGCTGGAAAACCTGGACAGCTACATGTAAGAGAATGAAACTGGACTACTGTCTATCCCCATACACAAAGGTAAACTCAAGGTGGATCAAAGACTTGAATGTAAGACATGAAACCATAAAACTCTTAGAAAAAAACATAGGCAAAAATCTCCTGGACATAAACATGAACAACTTTTTCATGAACATATCTCCCCGGGCAAGGGAAACAAAAGCAAAAATGAACAAGTGGGACTATATCAAGCTGAAAAGCTTCTGCACAGCAAAGGACACCATCAGTAGAACAAAAAGACATCCTACAGTATGGGAGAATATATTCATAAAAAACGTTATCTGATAAAGGGTTGACATCCAAAATATATAAAGAACTCATGCACCTTAACAAACAGAAAGCAAATAATCCAATTAAGAAATGGGCAGAGGACATGAATAGACACTTCTCCAAAGAAGAAATTCAGATGGCCAACAGGCACATGAAAAGATGCTCCACATCGCTAATCATCAGAGAAATGCAGATTAAAACCACAATGAGATATCACCTCACACCAGTGAGGATGGCCAACATCCAAAACACAAACAACAACAAATGTTGGCGAGGATGTGGAGAAAAGGGAACCCTCCTACACTGCTGGTGGGACTGCAAATTAGTTCAACCATTGTGGAAAGCAGTATGGAGGTTCCTCAAAAAACTCAAAATAGAAATACCATTTGACCCAGGAATTCCACTCCTAGGAATTTACCCTAAGAATGCAGCAGCCCAATTTGAAAAGGACAGATGCACCCCTATGTTTATTGCAGCACTATTTACAATAGCCAAGAAATGGAAGCAACCTAAGTGTCCATCAGTAGATGAATGGATAAAGAAGATGTGGTACATATACACAATGGAATATTATTCAGCCATAAGAAGAAAACAAATCCTACCATTTGCAACAACATGGATGGAGCTAGAGGGTATTATGCTCAGTGAAATAAGCCAAGCCGAAAAAGACAAGTATCAAATGATTTCACTCATATGTGGAGTATAAGAACAAAAAAAAAAACTGAAGGAACAAAACAGCAGCAGACTCACAGAACCCAAGAACGGACTAATAGTTACCAAAGGGAAAGGGACTGGGGAAAATGGGCGGGAAGGGAGGGATAAGAGGGAAAAAGGGGCATTACGATTAGCAAATGTAATGTTGGGGGGGCACGGGGAGGGCAGTACAGCTCAGAGAAGACAAGTAGTGATTCTATAGCATCTCACTACGCTGATGGACAGTGACTGTAATGGGGTTGGTGGGGGGGACCTGATGAAGGGGTAGTTTAATAATCGTAATATTGCACATGTAATTGTAAATTAATGATAATAAAATAAATTATATTAAAAAAAATAAAAAATAAAAAAAAAATTTATACTGAAAAAAAAAAAAAAAAAACTTTTAAAGTCTCTTCCTTGGCTCTCAGACTTCTTAAATGTCAAAGCACTTAAATTATAAACTGCTTCTTCCTGAAGTCAGCATTAAGTCTTAATTTTCATACACAAGCCCAAACAAAATATTTGATTTATATTATTTTTAGCAACATTTTTTTTCTTAATCATTTCCTCCCATTATAACCAGTGACTGAAAAAACAATAACCGCATTCTACTTTAAAACTTAAAACACAGGGAAAAAGCAAAGATTTCTCAAATGCACAACTTAATCTACTTTTGTTCTACGTGCTTACAGAAATGAAAATATTCATTTAAACAATCACTGACAAACTAGATAGGTTAAGTCTGATTACACACCAGAAATGTAATTTAGTATTTAAAACAACCTGTATTTTATTCAGCCTATTTCAAATCTATTATACTGAAACAGTCTACTTAGAACAAGAATGAAAGTATCTTGTCTCCATAATCATTAGCACACTGTAAAAAAAGGGAAGTCATTCTTCCTGTTCTGCCAGTTTTGAGTCTGTTATAAATCATAGATTGTGATGCCTGCAAAATATGAGACAATGTATCTGCTTGACATATATGAAGCCACGCTAATTGGAAAGCAGAACCTAATGTCAGGCCTGTACCTCCTTTGCTTATTTCTGCCCTAAAAATACTTAACAACCATCTGGCATCTTTATGACAACAAGTTAGAAATGACTGTACCTTTTGCTCAAGGTGATGGTTGCTCTGAAATACTCCCATGTGACATCGCTTTATAGTTTAATTTTAATTTGGAACTTGATACATGGTGGACTTTTCTGTTTATTTAAGACTCAGTCTAGAATAGAAGTACTCTCTCCACCACTCTCATGAGTGTAATTAGAATGAAACCAGTGGGAGCTCTTTGATGGACCATTGAGGAGAATTGCAGACAGCATAGCCAAATGTGTCTTCCCATCTAATCTGATGGGAACCAGAATTTTCTAAATCAGACTGGAAAGATGTTCTTCCAGAACTGACAACTACACTGCTCTTGCTAGCAGTGTCTGAGTAACACTTACCTGAAAAGAGCTCATATTCCAACAGATATTGCTGAGAGGGTTGTATCTCATTGAACTAACCCAGCTCCTTATTAAGCAAGCCGAGGAAACACTAAGCCAATGCTCTCAACACACAGAAGTCTAAAGGACCCTCCAAAGAGGTAAAGGAGAAAATATTTGGTCCAAAGAAAATCTGAGTACCTAGTCACACACAAAGGGAGAAGGCTGTTATGTTATAATACACATGTAAACATAAACCTGTGTATCATCTGTCATTTATTGCCAGAAGACAGACTCCATAAAAACACAAAAAGAGACTCTCTCCAGACTAACACGTGAATAAACATACTCTCAAATGGGGTGGTTTCATGTTAAAAACTCCTCATACTGAGTTTCACTGATCACTTCTGGGTATAGCAGGAGCTTCACTTCATAAAACCTTTCAGATTAAGAAAGGAAAGTGGAAAAAAGTGAGGAGTGTGTTCTTTCAACCCAGGACTGAATTTGATCAAGCTGAGAAGGAAAGAACCATAACTTCATTTATGATGGAGATGCAGATGATGGATCCATTCTAATAAACCAATAGAATCAATGTTAAAATCCTCTTAACTATTACCAATCATACAAAGTCCTTAACTTAGAAATGAATTATATTCCAAAAGCTTATATGTAAATGTTAATATTTAGATATCTGGAAATAGTTGCCCAAAGGTAAAAGGTGATTGTTAGTCACCTGGGCTAGTCCAAAAATGATTATACATTCCATATTATAACTAAGATCATATATCTAACATAAAATGTAGTACCAAATGTTGTTTCAAAAACTAAAAAATAAAACATAAAAATTAAATAAATATGCTTGCTTTTAAATTATCTTCCCTCAGTGCTAATACTTGAGGAAAGACTAAATTAGAATAACATGAGTAAATCAATGAATATCCTTATTATGACTCTAAAGTGAACCTTGAATTATTTCAAATGTTTTGATTGGTACTTTATTATATCTAATTCCACCTCCAAATGCATAGTTTTCCTCAATATTTGGCATTACAATTCCAAATCTGATGCAATGGGAAGCAGGGCAAATAGGGGAGAAGAACAATTTTCTTGATGTAACTATAGGGAAATAATTGGGAAGAAAGATAAATAAGGAAGGTCAAAAACATAACAGGAGGAAGACTTCCAAACTTGCCAGGGATGGAACCTAACCGGGTGAGAGAGCAGTAAGACCAAAATGTGGCCAGCTTCCTGCAGACTTCTGGCAACTTACAGCAGCCAAGGAGGAGGGTAGGAGGTACACGGACAGCCCATTGTACTCAATTTAGTAACTCAGGGGAGCCCCTGAGGGACAAAAAAGAAACCTTTTCAAATATGGTCATCTTACTCTTTTTCGAATTGAAGAACTTTGTAGGTAAAATGTTATCCAAACTTCTAAGGCAGAAGCCACACAGCATGTGAACTAAATATCAGATCTAGAAACTCATAGTAACTTGTAAGCTACTGTTCTCTGAATTGACTCAAGAATAGAAAGCCAACAATGAACACAAACAACGAACTGGTTGTTCTCTTCCAGTATTTACAGAGTTGTTGCTTAGAGAAAGCAGGGGAAACAAGAGCTTTGCCCATCAGTCAGGTGTTTGCAGAAAGGATTTTGTGGCAATTTTACTGTGTATAAGCCCAGACTGTTCAAATATATGCCACATGATAGAATTGTCCTTCAAGAACATAACAGAATTAACCATTCTGGAACGTGTATAGATTTTTTAAGAAGTAACCATGCTCCCTAAATACTTTAGTTTACTAATTCCACAAATATAGAACTGAAACAAGTGAAGGCAACTCCAACTTAACTAAAAGCAACTTAAATCCAGTAGATCTATTGCATACATACCCAACATATATAATATACAGGAAGTCCATCCACCTTCCCTGCTGCTACTGGGAATTTCCCTCCCCTTCCAGCTCAATACTATAGGTAAGCCTCATTACTTCCAGAAAATGCCCCACTTCATCCTGGGCAGCGATTTTGCACCCTCATCTTTTGATCTGAAGTGAGACCCACATTGCAGATTACTCATAGTAAGGAAAATAAGGAAGGGAAGGAAGAAAGTTAAAGAAGATGAGCAGACAGCGCACAGTTCTGCACACAGGTGATTCACTTGTTCCTCCAGCAGTCACTGACACCAGGTACCACGGAAAATACCAAGCACAAGAGAAATACATTCCTAACCTTGCAGAGCATCCCTGGCATATTACCTCACACCTTCCAAGCCAGGGGGTCCCAACTTCAAATATTTCGCAAACAAACATTTAAAGCTGTTTTAAGATATACTGATTTCTTCCCAGTGAGCTTCTAACTCACCAGATTCAAGAAGTCTGGCCCATGGGTATTTCTGATACATATTTGGGGTTGAGAACTAGAGTTAGCAAGTGTTAACCTTAGAGAAGCCAGAAGGCTAAACAGTTGAATTATATCACAGTACTACAAATCCGTATTATTCCTTTAGCTTTAAGTGATAGTTGAATACAGAAAGTAGGTCTATGTTCTTAATAAAACTCCAAAGGCACAACAAAGAGCCTCAGTGGTGTCCTTGACAATCCAGACGACAAACTCACCTCTTCATTCACGTGTCTCCCAGTAGACACAGAGTTATATTTTAGGGATTTAAAAATGAAGACAGTAGGGAAGGCAGACATGTAAATAATCAACCACTATGACACACAGCATAAGAGAAATTGGAAACAGGAGATAACCGTATTATGAAGAGCTTTACATAGAATTCTAAAGGAAGGGTTTAAAAAGCCTTTTTAAGTGCAAATAAGATTTTGACTCTCAGTTTCTCAAATCAAGGAGAAGAAGATCCAAACTCTTCCCCTCACACATAAACCCTGCCAGAGACCTGCGACCTCATCACCTCCATCGGCCTTTTTGTCCTCCACACTCCAGCCACATCAGCTTTCTTTTGGTTCCTCAGTCATACCAAGTTCATTCCCACCGTAAAGGCTTTGTGCATGCTACTATCTCTGCCTAGAAGGCTCTTCCTCCTTTTCAGCTTAACTGTCACCACCTCCAAGAGGACCTCCTGAACATCCAGTCTGAAGTAGCCAGCCAGTCATTATCACAACAGCACAGAGCCTTTATTGCTCACCCTTGGCATGTCTGTCTCCTCCAGCAAAATACAAGCTCTTACGAGGCCAGGGGTTTTCTCTCTTATTCATTGCTATATCATCCTTAGAGCCTAGAAGAATATCTGGCACAGGTGATCAAAAATCATTTGTTCAATGACAGAATGAACAAATGAGCCAAAGAGAAGGGTAGAGGGAAAGACTATTTCCTATTAAAATGAATAAAGAGTTTTTATTGAACAGTGAAGGCTACAGAAGCCCTCCATTTCCCCCCTTTTGACTAAGCTACCAGGAAATTCATAACGGTATTCTGAATTTAAGTAAGTCAAACTGTTGTGCTTCCTGTGACAAGTTACTTAATTTCTCTATGTCTTCTAGTACCGCGAGGGGGGTTGGCGAAGGGTAGAGGTGGGCCGGCAGGGCGAGGAGAGGTCTGTCTAAAGTCTGTCCGTCCCCGTGACCCAGTGCAGAATCACCACATACAGCACCACTGAAGCAATTCTTCAGAGGAGATATCAGTCACTAAAAGCCAGAAACCACCTTCCCCCATCATCCTGAGTCTCTATCTAGGTCACTCTGTGTTCCTTTAAAAAAGGGAAAATAAAATTTATACAGCGAATCCAGTGGCCCATATTCTGGGTAAATCCCCAAAATTTTAATTGTAATGGAAGGATGTTGACCAACAAGTTAACTCCAAATTCCTCTTCCATGAATTCAGAAGTGAAATACTGTCATCAGTCAGTACATAGATATATATGAAAAAACATTAATATATTTTCTAAACTTTGTGCTTACAATGCAGTAGCCCAATGCCAGGATATCTTAAAAGTTGTTTTTTTATTTTTAATTCATGTATCTGACTTGGAAACAAATGATTTTAGAAACAGGTTTTAAATGGTACTTCCATTTTGTCACTATTTCCATTATTTCACAGATGTGTTTTCAGAAAAAGAATTAAGATTTGGCTCCAGATAAAATATATAGCTTGCTGCCAAAATTGCAACTAACTTGCAGGCCCTAAGCATTCAGACATTTCTAAAGGGAACATTGGTACCTTGCCACATCCAAACTAATAGGATTTAAGGCTTCTTCAATTCCAAGACAGATAGAATCCTGCAATGCTATTAGGAAAGTTACAGCATATTCCAAAAATATTTGTACAGGATGGGTCCCTTGCCATAGGTTTTAACAAGAAGTTGATTTCAAACTCAAAGTACTGCAGCTGAGACCTGGTGACAGGACCTGGGGGAGGAGTGGTGTGAGGAAGACCCCAAACTTGGGCCCCTCCGCATCATTTCTTACACGCTGGTAACAAGAAATCAGTCACCGCTGGGAATCTGAATTCTCTCCAGGGCTATTTCCTATCTCATTTATTCTTTTATTTCTTAAAACAAGGGACAGGCACTATATTAGGCGTTGGGGATATAAATGGGAGTAAGAGTCATCCCTGCTCTCCAGGAGCCCATTCTAGTAAGAGAGAGACGGCAAAGGAGTGCTTCAAGGAGCTCACTCTAGTAGATTCTACTGCACATGATTAATTGCAAGACAAGGCAAGAAAAGCTGTGATTATGCCACGGTCTGGGTCAGATAATAAGAAATGACAAACAGCTGAGGGTGGAAGGAGGCGTGCATAGTGGGCAGACAATTATGGAGAAAACATCAGGCAAGGTTTCTCTAAGCAGGGAGTTAGATTTTTTAATTAATTTAGAGGTTTCCCAAAGCAGGCCCTATTAAATGACATACACACCCACTTGTTAAGTAATTGTGAAGTCTGATTCATCCCACAGTATGTATCTTCACATGGAAAGGCTTGTCTCTCTGCTTATTAATTTGAAACTCTGAACCACAAATGTTACTCCCCTATTAAATAATCCTCTGAGGTACTGCAGCAACTCGAAATAGTTATTTTAGGCTGAGGTTACACAATCCTAGCCCTAATATTCATTTTAATTAACCCTGAATTTGCTACCTAACTACATCCCTGGCTTTAGGTCCTCGCTACAAAACTTGGTTTTCCGTAATGAAAATCCAAAGCCCTTACAAGCATTTATTGTGGGGGATGAAAGGTGGGTGGGCATAGGGGAAACAAGGCTGAGGCAGAGGAATGACCGAGGACTAAGACCCAGGGACGGAGTGGCGCTAACATGGGAACCTGTAGCTGACATGGGCACAGTCTAAGTTTATTACAGTGGTGACCATATTTAGGGCACTAAAAGTCTTGGGAATAACAACACACAGCCACTGCAACAGGACTCGCCTTAGCTCCTCCTCTATTTAAAATTTCAGAAAATATATGGAGGGTGCTTTTCATTTATTAGCGAACTGTCCATAATGGGGAAAAGGCTATTGTTTTACTCACCATATCAAATAGAAAACATTCCTTGAAATAAAATTTACACAGATTAACATTATGCATTCAAACCCTTATAAAGCACAGGGTTAAGGTGAGATGTTGTGAGATGAATAGGGCATGATGTACCATCAGCATAAATTCAGGAACTAAACAGGCTGAGGCACTCGCCTAACAGACCCAAAGGCTCCCCAGTGCCCCAACTCTGGCCCACCTAAAGGCTTTTCTCATTCAAGGTCATCCCCAAATGTATAAATGCACATTTTGGCTGCCAGGAAGAATGGGACAACTAGGAGAAGAGTTTGAGGGGAGCAGAGTAATCCAAAAGAAAGAACGATAAGAAAACAGAAATAGTATTATTTGAGGGTTTAAAAAAAAATTCGGCTTTTCCTAACAATCAAGTTTCCACTGAATCAGAATCATGTGGGAGCCAGCCCCACATCTTGATGTTCAGAGACAGGGGCCTCTGAGGAGTTCAGAACACTTCCCATTCTCCTTAAGCTGTTCGTGTACATTGTTGACTAACCCTGGTGGGCCAAACAATTACTTGGGCAGGCAGTGCAAAAATCGATGCCCTAAAAACCATGCAAATGCATTTCAGATTTAAGCAAAATAGATTTCTGAAGGACTGTGTGTTTTGCAAACTGCAGATAACTACTCATTAGTAAGCGCAAAACCAATTCAATAGGTAAAGTTTCTTTTAATAAATAAGGACAGAATATAAAATGTAAGTATACCTAACCCATTGTAAAGTAAGCATCATTTCATGAACCTCATGTTTCATTATATAGATGAATTGTGTGTGTGTGTGTGTGTGTGTGTGTGTACTAAGTTGCAGTGTGAAAACATGGTTCTTACCAGGGGTTACAGGGGAAAAGCTTGAAAAATCTCATCTTGAGATACAGCCTAAACTACTTCATGTCATTCCTTGGTTCTTCTGTTCCGCTATCACTCTGACACTTCGACCTGTTCTAAGACATCCATAGACACCAGCAAAGCAAATGTGAGGAGAGCTGCCATTTCACTTGGTTGGTACACAAAGGTATGTGGGGTGTTGGTCCCATTAGCCAGGATAAAGCTCAGATGCTACCTGGAAGAGAAACTGCAGGACTAATGTATTTGAAATACTGCTTTCAAACTGGAAAATTCAACCCTTCCACACTACATGCTGTTTTGAATCTTGTGCAGAATATTATGTTTTGATGCAGTATTATTATTCCATGACTAGCATTACTCAGTTTTGTGCTGTGAGTGGGTAAAGTTCCAGCTGGGAACTTAGGGATCTGGGTTTTAGTCTTTCTCTTTCACTGGCTGGATTTGACCTTGGGAGAAGTACTCTCTCTCTCTGGGCTCAGATTCTCTCCAGCTGAAATATGAGAAAGCAGGACTGGAGTGGGTTTTTCCAAGTGAATTTCTTGTAGAACTACTTCAGTGGTTCTGCAAAATTGAGTCCACTTTTTAAACTAACATATATCTATTCTTAAACTAAGAGAAAACAATAAATACAATCAAATGCATTTATTATCAATTTTTACCATGGTGGAAGTCACTGGGCAGCCAAAAAAGCCCATTTTGCATAAAACTCCAGTTTCTGTGTATGTTATAGTAAATGTTTCACTGATTAGGAAGCCTTTAGTTCTGCACTGGGGATATGTCTAAATGTGAGCCTGTTCTATCCAGATATTTATATAAAACTGTACAGAGATGGCTCACACTGATATAAATGCCAGGCGAGGCCCAGGCAGACATGTACAGGACTTGTTAATTGTAGATGTGCCAAACAATCATCTGCTCTCATACCAGCCTTTGCAGATAGATGCTCTCACATCAGGCAAATATGGTGCAAATACATCTCAAGTTATACTCTGATAGTGGATAAGGTCTTCAGGCCCCTGGGTGCTCTTTTCTAATTTTTTTTTTCATAAAAAAACACATACCGTTAAAATTTTTCAAGATTCAGCTCTGATTTAAAATTTTTCTAGTATTGTTCTTTCAAGCCTTGGCTTACTACTTACTGAAAAATTAGCATGCAATTGCAAGGACAGCTGTTAAAAAATTATTGACATTTGTTAGCAAATACTTAAATGTATAAATAAATAATGCTGGGTCTCAAGTTAAGTCTATCATCCATAACACCGATTTCAAATGTTTATATATATTAACAAAAGCCCTTTCAGTTCTAAAATTTTAGAGAGCTATATACCTTGTTTCACTCAGTAATTTTTAAAAAATAAATTAATGCATCAAACCACTGATGCTTGTTATTTCCACAATTACTACTGACTTCATAATTTATTTTTAAGCACTCCACCTTTTAAATTGCTCCATATAAAACTTTCAGGAATTATGGAAGATACTTATTTTATTTATCAATGTTTTTATCAGTGTTATTACAGTTTATTTATTAATTATACATTCTGTCATCCATGCCACAGAAACTTACTGTGCATACAGGATGGTGTTAAACTCCATTCTAGATGCTAGGAGTTCTTATGAGGAACAAAACAATTCCCTCCCTTACAGGGAGAGAGAATAAACAAGTAAATAATTCCAAGCACTTAAAAAGTATGCCCTCTTAATTCAGAATATAAATGCAACAAATGCACTAGCTTTTTCACACAGAAAGTCTGTCTTTTCAAGGCTACAAATAAGATTCAAAAATGTGTGAGTAAAATGCTATAAGAATATACAGTGTCATCTAACAGCACTTAAATATATAGTACTAAATACTGTGAGTGTATGTGTGTGTATAAATGTGAATATGAATTTAAGAGCTTATTTACAGCACAGAGGAAGCTTATTATCAGTATGTTGAAAATAGAAAAAAATACTGAAAAGATTCAGTTAAGCTTGAAAAAAAAACCTTCCACATATGAAAAGCAAACAGCTGATTTTCCTCACCCACAGCTAAATGGAACATGCAAGGAGAGTTAATTAAATAAAAGGCGATACTGCTTTACCTGTATGCAGAAGACTAACATAATTTCCAAATTCAAAGAGTTTGAAATTGAAAAAGCTATATAATTTAGGGCACCTGACCTGTTCTAAAGCCACCAAAAACACAAGCCTACAAAGATAGTACCCTTTCTGGCCCATTTAAGGGCAATATCACAAAAGCTTTCTTGCCTATCAAGCTATAAAAGGAAGGAACTGCAAACAGGAAATTGCCCTGCCCAAGCCATGGGCCACTCCTCCCTTCCTCTCCACAGTTCCCATCAGCAGAAGCAAACGCTACCTGTTAGATTTACGAAGAAGCCACAGAAGTTCACAGAACACTAGTAGCTGACATCCACTTTATTACTATTTTAATAAATATTTAAGGAAAATTATTATTTTTGAACCAACATTTTTCTTAGTAAATTTAGCTATATTTTAAATAACATTTGTTTAACCTATAGGGTTTTTTTTAAGGACAATTTAAGGCAGTTCTGAAATTGCAATGTACAGAGGAATTGTGAGTTAAAGATTAAAGAAATTAACATGCTCGATCCAAACAATGAAAACAAAAGCAGATTCAGTTAGTTGGCCTAGTTTACTATTTCCCACTGGTTTAAGGACATACACATTAACCACCTCTAAACAGTACTGTCCTGAATATAATTTTCTGTGTATTCAGTAGACCACTCGCTCAGTGTTGAATGATCAATAGGTCCATTATCAGCAGTTCCAATTAGTCATCTCTGTTATCAAGTATACAGCATTTTGATAAATAACATTATTTAAAGTATATGGACTTCCTAATTTCTTGCAGGAACTTGGACTGATAGGTGTGATTTCTAGAGGGTCTGTACTTATTGATAGAAATTAGACACAGGGAAATTTCTTTTTTTTTTAAAGAAAAAGACTTTTCAACTTTTAAAGGTCCAAATACAGGAAACACATTTAAAAAACGCAAACTATTCAAAAAGCTAATAAACCTGTAAGAAACTATAGGAATAATAAACACCATTAACAATCAATTTATACCCTACAAGCAAAAAGGTATGTAACCCTAGAGATTACATATAAAACCAAATTTAGAGCAAATTGGTTTAAGTATGGTAATATATAATCCAAGAGCCTAAAAAAATGCTGATTTTTTAAAAATCTATTAATCCCATTTCTGACAATCAAAGGACAAAAATGCATGAAAAGAAACATTTATAATGAAGAAAAATGTTTGCCAGATTATTAAAAAAATGGAAAGAAACCTAAAGTGTTAAACAAACAATGGTATGCTCTCTAAATGGAATATGCTTTGGTCATCCAGGTAGCAAAAAGGCAAAACATATGTAAGCCATGTCACAAAAACTACAAAGTCACAAAACTACATTGCAGTTATATCCAATAGTTCAGATTTAGAGTGATGTAATTTTCCTACTTTTCTCCTATAAGGTGGTTATGCCACTTTTTCAATTTAAAAAGTTTTTAATTTTCTTAATTATCCCTTTTCAAACCAGGTATTTAAAATACATTTAATTATTTTCCAACTCCACCACCCCCAACCAAAAAGAGCATCCTCGCCTTCAAGCGATTCCCCCTGTCCAGTACTCCCTCATCGACTTGGCCTGCGGGGGCTGGCCATCCTTGATCTCTCCCTCTCTCCAGGTTTGGTTTGGCCCTGGTCGCCCACCATCCACACCAGAAGGCACTGAGTTATATTCACCTGACTCTCCTTGACTCCTAAATACAGCTTCATGAATGATAAGGGCTGGAAAAACACTTGTTGAATGAATTAACATTTATCCAAACTTGGCGCCTATTGTACACTTTTATTAATTATTTATTGCTTATTTGTCCCCCATTTTAAGTTAGGCATTTGTTCTTTTTATTTTCTTTTTTATTATTATTTTTTTTTCATATTCCCAAGACACCAGCACAGAGCTGGGTAGAACTCATCTGAGCAAAATAAATATTTACTAAACTAATGAATGCCTGCATACACACCTCAAAAATGAGAAATTCATTTGGTTTAGACAGGTTCTTTCTTTAAAATGCAAATAGCATCTTAGGAGGGGGGGAAAAAAAGCTCATACACCAGTGAATTATCCTAAGCAATCATCAGATTAATAACCATCTGAGTTACTAAGCCAAGGAAGCACTTAAGTGTAAAGTGGGGTATAAAAAAGGGAAGATAAGCAGACAAAAATAAAGCAGCAGCCTTCAGTTCTTCAGGGAAGATATGGCAACAGTTCAGAAAACTTTTAGAAGGCCACAATTTTTCCCGCCTAGAGCCACCAGCCATTCATTCCAAGTGCTTAAAATAACAGACGCTTCCCCAACACCTTCATTAGCATGACTCCTTCAGTCCTCACCACAACTATGTTAGGTGGGGTGTTATTATTTCTATTTTAAAGATGAAAAAAAACAGGTGTTTGGATGAGTTAAGTAACTTGCTCAAGACATACAACTAATACGTGGATTCAAAGCCGAGCTTGCGGCTCTGCTAAAGTCATCGCTCTGAACCACTATGCCAGATGGAGAATGACTTCTTTGCACTTAGTAGTGCACTTAGAGGTAGAATACAACTACTAAGGACTTAAGTGTAGTCTACAGCATAAATAGCAGACATGGACATAATTAGGAAATCTACAGACCTTAGCCTTGTCTTTCTTAGTTCAGACATGACATCTGGGTCAGCCTAGTCCCTGTTCATCCATACTTAGACCCCAAGTCAAGGACTTAACAAGTGGGTTAATGAAAATACAGTGTGGTTGCCGCTTCGGTTAAGCATTCTCCACATATCTGAAAAAAATTCCTAATTGTTTGACTCTGACCTTAATTTTCTAAGCTAAACCACTGCGCTCATTGCAACTTCTCATACATATTATTTTCCAGTCCTTCAGTCATTATGGCCTGATCCAAATTCTCCTTGGCCTCTTTATCATAGTTCTGGAACTGAAAACAATACAGAAACCAGTAATGATTTGTTCCTTAAGCATGTGGCTTAAAGAACCTAATCAATTCACGCTTGTAACTTTTTAAAGCCATCTTCTTCAAACTCATGTGAGGATTTTAAATGCTGCAATCATCCAATCGTCCCAACTAACTCTAAAATTGCTCTGAGTATTATCCTAAAAGGGAAACACCTTTCTAATACAAGTAATCTCTTCTTAAAATCTGAGCCCTCCATCTTAAGGTGCACAAAGTCACAGCATAGAGATAAAGAAGTGCTTCATGAGCAGGGACCTCTCCGAAATGGTATCTGTCATCTGTTGAGTGTCACTGTGATCCCCAGCGGCTGCATCATTCCGGCAACCCTGGCTTTAGGACCACCCACAAAGAAGGGCTTGTGGATTTCCTCCTGCACAGGCTGTTCTACATTTTATCTCCTTTTGGATACTCATGACAGCTCTATGAGGTAAAACATAAAAAAGAGCTCGCCCACTTAGAGATAAGGAAATAGAAACACAAAAGTGTCTGCAACGCACTTAAAAGTCACGTGCTAATGGAGAAACCACAAGCAAAGCACTGACGCTGTAGGTGTCTAATGCTTGCTTGCCACCAGATGTCACAGTCCAAGCCAGGGTACGATAGTGGCACAACAACACGAGTGTACCTAATACTGCTGAACTACACTTAAAAATGGTTATGATTCATCATAAGGATAAAACATTTTTTTTGTTAAGTATGGATAGGGACAAATGTTAACTGAACTTACCATGGTGATCATTTTGCAATGTATATAAAAATCAAACCATTACACTGTACACCTGAAATTAATGTAATTTTATGTCAATTATCCCTCAATAAAAAAATAAAGAAGAAAGAAAAAGTGTTTAAAATAATAAATTTTACATATGTGTATTTTACAATTTAAAAAAATGGCAAAAGAAAAAGTTTATCAAAAAAAGATAAGCAAGGTAGTGATGTCACTTTGCACACCAGGCACTGCCCTGGGTCTATGATCTCTGCTTTGGGTCTGCATCTTTAAAGACCACTGGCTCAGCCATTACCACAGATACTCTGGTCATGAGGAAGATACCTCTTTACACTTTCTGCCCAACTTAATAGTTTTCAGAGTTTTCCTCTGAAGCTATCAAAGGAAGTTTCCTTCCTTCTTTCATATTTTGTCATTCCATTATTCATTCATTCAGTAGGTATTTATGGAGCACCTACGATGTGCTGAGAACGGTTCTAAGCTGATGCTTAGTATTCAAATACTGATATAGTTCCCCACCAGTTGGTAAACAGCTGCTGCCTACATCTCCCCACCCCCTCCACACTGGCCACCTCATCTCTTCCCTGGGACACTCCCCACCCTGGACTTCCCTATGATTCAGCAAAGCAGGAAGGCTCCGTGGTAGCCACTTCCAGTTCACTGGTGAATGCCTGAGCCTGACCCCCTGTTAAATACTTTATCACCTCCTAGATACAACAGTGAATGAAACAGCAAATGTCCCTATCCTCTAGTCTAGGAAAGAGATAATACAGAAGTAAATACATAAATGAATCAGATTATTTCAAATACAGAGTGCTATAAAGAAAATAAAACAGCTAAGGGCTAAAGAGTGACTAGGGCTCGGGGAGCAGGGAAAAACTTAGAAGTCTCCCTGGGGAGATGACATTAGAAGGAACCAAGAATGCAAAGTTCTGAGGTAAAAACATTCTAGATAGAACAGGAATATCAAGGCCCTCTGGTGGGAGCAAGCTTGGGATGTTCACGGTTAGAAGGCCAGTGTGATGGGAACATCTTGAGCATGTAGATCACAGGATAGACAGGGCCAGATTAAGAAGGATCTTAATGACATTGGTAAGGAGGTTGAATTTTTTGCCAAGAACAGTAAGCATTCATTAGACAGATTTGAAACAGGGCAATGACATGATCTAATTTATATTTTTAAAGATTACTCTGAAAGTTGTGTGTCAATTGGATGAAAGAGAAGTAAGAATGTAAAAACGAGGCAATGTGTGAAGCTGTGGCGGTCATCCAGGTGAACAATAACAGTTGTAAAAGCAATAGAGATGGAGAAATATTCTGACTCAGTGTATGTTTTACAGGTAGAGTTGACCAAACTTACTGATGAGTATAATGTGGAAAGGGTAAACAAAAGGAATCAAAATGACTACTATCCTTTGATTTGGCAAGTAGCTGGTGCTAGTTCCATTGCTACAAAAGCAATAACTGAGGGAATAAATAGGTTTGTGGAGAAAAGGAATAAAAAGTCCTGTTTGCCCATACAACTGTGAGATATCATTTAAATATATAATACGGAGCTACCAAACAGGCCATTGGATATTTGATCTTGATAACAATCCCATGAAGTAGGCCAGGAAACCTGGCATTATCCAGATTTTACAAATGATAAAAACTAAGATCAGAGAAAAAGGCTTGTCGTAGTGCAAAATATTTTTTATTAACCAATGCCACTTGACAGAGGCTGATTTGAAAATGAGGAACACCTTCACTGTTAAGGACTTCTCTCTGAAAAAACATACCTTCATAGCTTGCCCCATACGGGCTACACAGCTGCTCTAAAAATAAAGCTCCTTAACATCCAAGAAGATTCCCTGCAGGAGATTATGACTTACCCAAACAGCAACATTTAATATACACAAACTTAACTAAGATGCACATTATTAATTCTCTTCCCTCAAGACTTGTGTCAACAATTAAAGCATACACATGACATATAAAGTAAGGCACAAAATTCCCCTTAAGGAAGATTACAGTCCTTGGTTTTCATTTTTATTAAGTGTGGTGTCAAAAAGCTTTCTAAGGAACCCAATTCCAGAATTAGAAAAGAAAACCAATTGGGAAATGACCAGTATAAGAGTAATTACTCCACACCGCATTTCCAGACTATAACCAGCATGTAAACAAGCTTGTGCTGCCCTCAGCATTTCGTCAAACATGCCCTGACAGCTTTTTCTTCATTTGGCTGTTTGAAAGTAGTGGAAACTTCTGCACTAGAAGATGTATCATATTCCAAGCTCAAAGCATCTATTATAACTAAAGTTATAGAGGTGCCATGCTAAAATTAAGGTTGGCACTAAACACAGGGCAGGCATTAAGAAGGAAAGAAGAGGTCAGGGTGAGGGAGGAGAGGGGCTAGGAGAAAGGAGAGAGCAGCAGGTGACCACTTCCTGATGGCAATCCCTTATGACAAAGGACTCACAAATAACATGCTCACACAGCAGCACAAAACCCCAAGAAAGACACACTTGTTTATGTGGACTGAATCCAGAGGTTAATACAGGTTCTCTGTATTTTAAGCAGTGTCAATTATCAGTTTCAAATGAGTAGTAATCCTCCACATAGAGTGAAAAATAAGCATGCCTGCTAAATTCAGTTTACCAGCACTTCACTAAACCTTCATGCCAACACCCACTGTGTATGCTCTTAAAATAAAAGCAATAGCCTGGTTGGCACTACCAATAATCCCAGTATTCTCACAATTGGAAGGAAACTTAGAGGTCATTATATCCACACCTCTCATGTTACAGATAAGTAAACTAAATAAAGCCAAGAGAGATAAAGTGGCTTACCCATCATCCCAGAGCCACTTCAGAATGAAAAAATGTTTTTCTCTTAGTCATGATTCCTTGTACTACACTTCGTTGTCTACAGAGCAAGAAAGAAAAGTACCGCAGGGATGGCCCAAGGCTTTCTTGTAGCCACATTAGGGAGAGAAAAGGTGAAACAAGGCTCCAGGCTGCAGTCTGGCTGTCAGCCTGCCACTGTTCTCAGCCTACACCCTGAAGCAGGTGACAGTCTTTCCAACACCACTGGGCTTTTTCCACCAGAGCTTTTGGTTTGATGTGGCAGAGTTTGATGTCTAGTAGCTGGCGCCTCCTCCATCAAGGTCTTCAGAGGAGGCCTTTGAAAGCACACACCAGTGTCCTCCAGGCTGCAGCAAAGTGCAGACCCTCCACGAGGCCTAGGGGAAACAAGACCTCTCCCCTGCCTTTAAACTAGCATATTCCTAACTGGATATTACACATGGCCCTAAAAAGCTATTGCAGGGTTGCAAATGCACTTAGCCTGGATGGTTTCTGCCTTCCAAGTTTTTTCCCAATCCCTTATAGATAGAAAATTCTAGAAATAGTCACGCCAAACCTCTGTAGCACTTTCATGTGGAACTCACATTTACATTTTAGTGCTTATGGAGAACAAAATTTCTAATCAACATTATTTTGAAAAGTCTTACCTAGTTATTAGGGAAGTTATAATGTAAGCAGGGCTTATATTTGGTTTGCCTAATGCAAACACTTACACATATGAATAAGTGGACTCATAATAACAAAAATACTCCCCAACGATGCCTAGAATTTCCTCTTATCATTAGTTACTAGAAAATAACTCCAAGAGTAAACAGCCTATCAAAAACCAGTCCACACTTCCCATTCCAGACCAATTCCCAAGCTGCTCACACTCTTTACCATCTCCCCACTCCACTGAAAAAGGGGCCTGGATTTTATCTGACAGTGTTAGCATTCCATTGGCCTGATTATAGAAAATAATGAAAAAAAATACTTACAGCATAAGCACCTATCAAAAAAGCTGCATTTGCTCTTTTCCGTTGATCAAAACAGGTGTAGTGCACTATTTTCTTTCTTGATAGACTGTATGACTAGAAAGAGGGAATAAAAAGAGGGTAACCATAGAGACAATGTTGAAATATACAGAAAACATCATCTCTTAACTTTCAAAGATACATCACAACCAGTGAAATTGAACAACTTTCAACTTCAGTTTCTTTGGCAATTGTACGTAAGCATTTGGGGGTGAAGAGTTAAGACTTTTTTATGGCCCCAAAAGCTCAGACTTTTTTGCAGCCCAATCATTAATAAGAATTAACAATATAACTAATATATTTCTCTCCAAGAAAAGAGACAAAAACATAAGTGTTAAGTAATTATTGGCATCTTTGTTAGCAGGAACCATTTTTAAAAATTTACTCTTGATCTTATATGTAAAGTCTATTTATCCTTTTTCATTCCCTACATCCCATACCCAGTCCCAGAAAACTTATACTTTTCATATTATAAGAGCTTGTTTTTAAATGTGCCAATCAGTCTGTCTTCATCTCCAAAACTGTTAAATGCCTATTAACTACAGCACCAATATTAATATTTTTCTATAATGTTCTATTAACATCCCCTTTCAATTATCTGAAAATGAATGGTTAATGGAAAAAGACAAACCATCAAAAGAATTATATCAGCAAAATTCTTAATAGAATAGTCATATATTAAATTCACAGATTCAAACAGTTATTAAGCACCTGCTATATGCCAGGCAATACGCTGCATGCTCACGTATTCAACTAAATCCAAAGTAAGCAAAAAGGGATGTTGTATACATGCTAAACATGAAAAGTAGTGTACAATAAAAAATCTGTTGCAATGAAATCAAAATATTAATCAAAACTCAAACATAAAACAATGAAAACACTGATGCAACTCAATGAAATCTACTCTATTTCCTCCCAGTTCAATTATAGTACTTTGACAAATGGTTTCAAAACAGACATATAAGTACCTTTTAATATTTGTCTCTAAATTCAGACTTCCTATAAGTGCAGCTTCCTATAAGTACCTTACACACTGACCACACCACCCATAATATCTGCTTTTAGAGCCCCTTTAAAAATGTAACAGAGCTCTGCTAAATCTGTCTCTACCCTGCTCTTCTCTATAAGGAAAAGAAACTCTTCCAACTCTGAAGTCCATTCTAAGATGAAACTACAACACTGTGGCTTTAATATGGAACCACAAAAGTATAACTGTATGAATCCTAGAAATGAGCCTGGGAACCCTCACCACCCCAAATCATGCGTCTCTTTGATAACCAAGAATCATATGTTGTGAAAATAACATTGCTCTTTTAATTTGAACTTTAAAAATAAGTGTTTGCTTCAAAGAGGGTCTCTTATTACCAAAGTCTTTAGATCCAAATAGGCTTGCTAAAATAGCCTAGTGAAATAATGTTTTTAAAAGTTCATTTTATTCAATTTAGTTCATGTAGTTAATACACTTATCGAAAGACTTCAAGGTCACTATAATCAAGTAACACCCATCTCCTTGCTTTCTAAATTTGGAACTACTGTCTGCTGGACATTCCTTTTTTAATTTTTATTATTTGTTTGTTTTCACCACTTATGTTCTATATCAATAAGTTATGTTAATTTACTGAAAGGCTAGTCAAGGCTCTTGAGACTTAAGCATCTTTTATGGTCCCTGAATCTCAAACACTAAAGATTGCCTTATACAGGCCAGGCCCCAGCAGTCAGACTGGATGTAAGGTCTCGGCTCTTCTGGTTCACAGCCTCCCACTATTTACATGTCCTGGTTCCTTACAACACCTTTGGGTAAGAATATATCAACAATCTGTCTTGAAGTGTGGATTATCTGTTTTGATGATCTTTTCTACTAAGAATTTAGGTTTCATAAGAAACTATTGCTATCAATTAATAATGTGGAATTAAATTTATTTTACAAATCTCACCAAAAGTGACAAACTCATGTTGCTGTTCTTTCATCATCAATAGTCTTTTTGTTCTTTTTTGAATTTTTTGCATTTCTTGTTTTTTGCTTTTCTCTCTAATTGTAAAGGATACGGACAAGAGAGACCCATCCTGCAACAAGAACCATGAATTGAAGGGCAGAATTCTGAAGGGAACTATCTTTTCAAGATACACCTATTTTTTTAAGTAAATATAGAGAAATTAAAGTTTTAAGGACTTCTGAAGAATTTTTTAAGTTTTGCAAGCCTTTCAGATATTTTGTCAAATAAAGAATATTAACAAAATCTACCTAAAAATTCTGTTTTCAATAATCTCCTCTTGGAAGCTGGATGAAAACATAACTGACATTTTTTTAACATCTATCACAACGCATAATTACACAAAATTTTTTTCTTGTGATAACTTTTAAAGACTTACTTTCTTACAATACAGTATTACTAACTATACTCCCCATGTTGTCTATTACAATAACTGATTTTTTCTAATACGAATTTTCCGTCTGACTTTTAGGAAAATTTTTGAAGCTTCTAATGTTTACCTTGCTTGGGTGTTTTTGGAATTCAAGAGTTTTTCTCAGTTAAGTCTCAGAAACACTATAGTCAAGAAATGATCTTCTGCTCAGTGAAGCCTGGCCAGTATCTCCCAGGTCAGAGCTGAGTTCTCCACTCAAGGAATCAAAACTAATTCAAAGTGAATAACGACAGAGAAAAATCTTCCATGTCCCTGGCCTTGTCCTAATTTCCCTCCTTGTCACAGGTGGGCCTCTCTCTGAGGGTCACCCGCCCCGGTCCTGCACCAGCAGGTGCTGTTGGACTGTGGAAATATTCTGGTCCTGAAATGAAAAGTTTCTGGGATAAAAAAATTCTGCCAATAGTTTAGCTGATGCTTTTTATCATCGGGGTGATATACACAAACTCTTTGCTTTTTACTTTTAAGTATCAAACATTTCCCTCTCTTTAAAAAAAAAACACTACCTAGTACATATCAAAGCACCCTAGAAGAAACGATCCTATCCGCTGGAGACACTGAAGACTGAAGTACCTTTAGAGGAACTTGCGGTTCATCCTTCAAAATCTTTCAATCTCTATTTCATAATAAACCCAGTAAATATTTTCTCAGATTCTGCCCAAATGCCAGGAGAACTTTATGCCTCCAAACTG
>JAVSCE010018182.1:0-75285 GCA_032199065.1 Smutsia gigantea | reverse complement strand
TTTAGAGGTACTAAAATATATGGAATTGTTCATAAGGCTAAATAGCTATCACCAAAAGAAATCAAATTATAGTAAAGAAAGTAGACCAATCAATTGCTATGCAGATGCAAAATCAAATCAACAACCACCAAAGTCAGTCAAGGGATACACAAAGAGTACAGAATAATATCTGCAAAGTGAAGCCAGTATTAAATGAGTAGATGAAGGTTAAACAGAGGTGGGTGGGGGTAAGAATTTCATCAAAGACTGCAGAATGAGCGAATGGCGCCATCAAAGGGATGTTCTCTCCAGCCATGGTCCTGAGGGGCCTCAGGAGGAGCAGGGGTTTCCAGGACCCGTGACAGCTGAAGCTGTAAGGGGAAAGTAGCCCCCTCTGGTCACAGAGCAGACATGGAGGAGCAGACATGCATGAGGGAGAGAACAGAGACTCTGCAGCACAATTAGAATGTGAGAAACTGGAGTTTTTCCTTCTCAGGTGGTGGAGTCTAAATTAGCTAGTATTGTTTAGCATGCAAATTAACAATTTGTATAAAACTTAAAAAGTAATTGATCTTTTGAGTCTATAATACCCCACTGGAAATCTGTCCTACAAAAGTAATCATATATGTGAGGAAAGATATTTGTATAAAAAACTCATTTTTTGAGTAATATTTATCAAGATAATATAATGGCACCATTAAGTTGTTAATGGGGAATTTTATTTATTTAATGGTATCTATCTATTTATTTATTCTTTTCACTGAATTATAGGTGACATACAATATTAAATTAGCTCCATGTGTACAAAACAGTGACTTGAATATTATGAAATGCTCACCACTATACATTCAGTTACCATGTTACCTACACAGTTAATAATATTACTGACTATATTCTCTATCATGTATTTTTGTCACCATGAGTTATTTATTTTATATGTAGAAGCTTGTGCCTCTTTACCCCATTTACCTACTTCACTGAAACCCCTACCTGCTCCCTTCTGGCAATCACCAGCTGGTTCTCTGTATTTAAGAGTCTGTTTTTATTTTTGTTTTTGTTTATGTGCTCATTTTATTCTTTTTTCTATAGTCCACATGTAAGTGAAATAAGATGTAATTTTCTGTTAGAATTCTTAACTTTCATTTAACATATCATTTTGGTCTATACATGTTGTCATAAATGGCAAGATTTCATTATATTTTATGGTTGATTAATATTCCATTATTTATATATACCTTATCCATCTTATTAGTAGTTCTTATCCATTGACGAACACAGGTTTCTTCTTTATCTTTTGGCTATTGCTTGTAATTATGTAATAAATGTAAGAGTGAATGCATACTTTAAAATTAGTGTTTTCATTTTCTTTACATAAACACTCAGAAGTGGAATTACTGAATAAGATGGATTGTTATTTTCAGTTGTTTGAGGAAATTCCAAACCCTTCCCCATAGTGGCCACACAAATATATATTCTCAGCAACACCTCATGAGGGTTCTTTTTCTCCACATCCTCACCAGCACCTGTTATTCCCATTTTGACTGGTGTGATGTGATTTCTAATTATGTTGTTGATTTCTGTCACCTGATGATTAGTTATGTTGAGCATTCTTCCATGTGTGTTGGTCATTCCCATGTCTTTGGAAAAATGCCTATTTGGACATTGGGTTCAAATTTAATTGGATTATGTCCTTTTGGTGTTGAGTTGTGTAAGTTCCTTATATGTATTTTGATATATGTATTGGATATTTACCTCTGATCACACATAAAATTTACAAATATATTCTCCCATTCGGTAGGCTGTCTCTTCATGTAGTTGAGGCTATCCTCCACTGTGCAAAGTTTTCAGTCTGACGTAGTCCAAATGTTTGTTTTTGCTTTTTTTCCTGTTGTCCTAAGGAGACACATCCAGGGAAAAAATATTCAAGGGCTGATGCCCAGGAGTGACTGCGTGTGTCATTTTTTAAATTTGTTTTATTGAAATGTAGTTGATATAACATATTATATTGGTTTTAGATGTACAGCATGCTGATTTGACAATTAGATACAAAGTGCTCACCCCAATAACAGCAATTCACATTTATCACCATGCGAAGATATCAGTGATACTTGCTATGTTCCCTGTATTATCCTTCCATCCCTTTGACTAATTTGTTCTTGTGACTTGAAGTTTGAACCCCTTTATGCCCTTCACGTTATGCCGACCCATAATCTCCCTTTTTTGAAGAATATGGTAGCACACAAAATTTTGTTTAATTTTCTTCAATTTCTTCCCTATACTTTGGGTATTGTAAATGGAACTATGAAATATGTATATTTTCACGGTCAGCCAAACTGAGAAGTGACTCCTATGCTTTTCAATTACTCAAACTAGAAGTATACATATTTTATTAATTCTGTTTTAGTGTGACAAAAATATTGGAAATTGGTCCACATTTGTCTCCCAAACACTACAAATCCATAGTTTACAATCATGAACTAATCATGGTAGTAGGCAACTATGTCTGTGGCTTTGTGAAACAGGTCCAAGGCCCCACACGCTCCAGACAACCTTCCCCACAAGGCCCTCCTGGGGCTCAGGTGGGTCCAGGTGCACATAGATCAACACCGTTCAGCTTGCCGTCTGTACTCATCTGCTCCCCTGACCTCCCGTGTTCAGGTCACCATTTGATTGTCATCAATTTAACATCACTAAAATGCTAGTCTGCTCTTCTCACTACAATTTGTAAAACTCTAGGTCACAAAAGGGTAAGAAATGAGTCTATAGCATGAAGCGTGAAAGGAAGGGCCACTGGAATATTTCCCTGTCCTGCTTGGATCACTGTATGACCGCTGCTCATGCTTCCTGGGGTATCTTGTCTCTGAGCAGGTTCTCCACAATCCAGCGTCCTACACTCCACTGAGGTAACATCTAGTCACCATTTAACACTGAGATTTTGGGATTTTAATATGACATAAGAAATATATATATTGAGTAATTGATTCAATAAAAGAGTTTGACTATTTGCTTTCCTCCTTTGTCTAAAAATTATATACTTCAAATCTTAGCTCTGATGTCAACTCGTGCAAGGGACTTTCATCAATTCATATTCCAACTATGAACTTATAGTTTTCCCATGGCCGTAAAACATCTACTTGCTGGGGAATATTAATCACTACTTGATGCCTTTGTTGGAAAATGTGCGATTAGGTAGACAAAATAAAATCATGCAGATGACTGTGTCAGTAATCCTGGGGTACTTGGAAAGGAACATTTTTAGAAGATAGTATATCACATACACTGTCACCAAACAGAATGCAGACACAAAAATGAGAAAGAAGAGAAACACATAAAAAGGAGAGAGGATTGAAATTTTAACCATTTATATGAAACAATTTTACATTTATGGAAAAGTATCATGGATATGAGTGGTACAAATAAAACCCACAGGCTCTTTACCCAAGATCCTCCAGTTATTAACATTCTACCTTTTTTGCTTTATCATTTCTCTCTCAATCATCCCCCTCTCTGTCATTTAAATCAATTTCATAGTTTCTCATATTTTCCCTCTAAATATTTTTGTTATATATTTCTAAGAATATGGATATTCTTCTACAGACAGTGCAGTTATCAACTCAGTAAATGTAACACAAATAAGCATTGTATAATCTGTTTTGAATAGAGAAGGGTTAGACATTGAAGAGTTTTCTACTACATGGAAACAATTCTTAAAAGAGGTGTGAAAAGTATAAAAGTGTAAAGAATATCTCTGCTATAAGATTCTAAACTTATGATGTGTAGAGAGGATGCTAAGTACAGTAATATCAAAGT
This sequence comes from Smutsia gigantea, assembly GCA_032199065.1. Taxonomy (NCBI): domain Eukaryota; kingdom Metazoa; phylum Chordata; class Mammalia; order Pholidota; family Manidae; genus Smutsia; species Smutsia gigantea. The sequence continues at coordinate 71,496 of JAVSCE010018182.1, read as the reverse complement.
TTCCTACTTCACGGTTTCTTGAGAGACGGGTCCCACATTCAACATCTTCTTCAGAGCCCCCATAACATCCTTATTCCTTAGACTATAGATTAAAGGGTTCAGCACAGGAGTGAGTATGGTGTAAAAGACAGATACGGCCATGTCCTTCTCAGGGGTGTGGTAGGAGTTGGGGAGCATGTAATTGTACATGGCAGCCCCACAGAAGAGGGTGACCACAGTCATGTGGGAGGAGCAAGTGGCAAATGCCTTCTTCTGGCCTTTTGCTGAGTTCATCTTGTGGATGGTGAGGAGGATAAAGTAGTAAGAGCCTGAAATTATGTTCACAGGGATGAGCAGCATGAGGACACAGCAGAGATACATGAGTGTCTCATACAGGGAAGTGTCTGAGCAGGAGAGCTTCAATACAGCAGGGAATTCACAGAAGAAATGATGTATCTCCCGGGATCCACAGAAGGGGAAGGTCATGACGATGGGAGTGAATAAGAAGCCATCCACTGATCCCAGGAACCAGCAGCCAGATGCCAGGAGGAGACACACCTGGTGGTTCATGAGGACAGGATAACGGAGAGGATGGCAGATGGCTACATAGCGGTCATAGGCCATGGCGGCCACGAGGAAACATTCTGAACCTGCCAGTGTCAAATAGAGGAACATCTGCATCCCACATTCAGGAACTGAGATCGTGTTCACACCTGTGACCCGGTCCATGAACATTTTAGGCACAGTGACTGAAATGTACATCACGTCCATGAGAGACAACTGGCTGATGAAAAAGTACATGGGGGTGTGGAGGCGGGCATCAGAGCATACCAGAAGGATCAGGATGGTGTTTCCAGACAAGGCCATCATGAAAAACACAAAAATGACCATGCAAAGGAGAGTTGGGTGTTTGGATTGACTGAAGATTCCCACCAGAATGAAATCTGACCTTCCTGCGTGGTTGGTCACCCTGGTGGTGTTCTCCATGATTTCACCTGGCCCACCAAGGAGAGAAGTAATGGATCACTCCTGAGATGCCACCTGCTGAATGACTATTTAGGGTGTGGACATATGTGTGTGTGTGTGTGTGTGTGTGTGTGTGTATCAACCCAGTTATGCTGAGTGGAGGAAACCCTATGGTCCTGGAGACTTAGAGGTTACACATTACCTGCAATTCTATGAATGTGCCAGAATATTAATAATCACAACTGTGAGACAAAATAACTGGTCACTTGTGAAGTTGTCAAAGTTCATGGTCATGAGATGACCTTTATCAAGTCGGGAAATTTGCATAGTCACGGGTCTATGCAAACACAAAAGCTGAATTATTAAAAATGGGATATCACAGTCTTCTAAAATTTTCATTATAAGGACTCAGAATTTCATTAACATCTCTGGTTTAAAGAAGCAATTATGATCTCAAAATTCTTGAAGTTGTATTCCATATAAAAAAGATTTTACGTTTCACCATGTATTCAAATACTGAGTCATGACATTGTACACCTGAAACTAATATAATGCTATATGTCAGTTATACCTTAATATATAAAAGGCCTGAAAAATCAGCTGAATCACAGTTCAAGTAAATCCATATGACTGTTTGAACCCAGTATGCCCATGAGGCTGGGTCACATGTTGAAACAGTGAAGTTGGGTGGACTGAGCCCTATATTCAGAAGTAGCCTGTGGGCCTCCCCTGTGAACCCTTTGGACACTAGGAACCCCGACTCTGAAGCCATAGTGCAGCTGTGGGTCAGCTCATCCTGCACCCACTATTCCCCCGTCCACTCTACATAAAATGAGGGCAAGCACAATTAGGTCAGGTACGGTTAGGAATAAATGAGCTAAAATAATGGAAATGGTTAGATAATGACGAATTACAGTGAATACACATATATACCACTATTTTAAACAATTAATATATATAGAGAGAATTGTGCAGAATATATGTAAGTGAGGGCTCTTGCTCTTATTGTCTGGTGGTATTGTTAGATGCATTGTTAGGTCTGTTCACCAGTTTTAGTATTTATATATGCTTTTGATAATCTGTATTTCAGAATTTCTGTATTCCTAAAGAATTTATGCATTAATTTTTCTATATTTATGCATATATTATACATACTTACATGTGTATATAGATACATATAACTTTTATAATTATGAAAATTTAAATTAATAAACACAAGTATATAAACATAAATTAATATATATGATATATTTCTTATTTTAGTCCTGGTTAAACAGAACTTTATGCTGATATCCATTTTTTTCTAGGTAGTACATGTTTTTCTAAGTTGCAATTCATCATCTTAAAACTTCTACCATTTGCTGTAAATATCAGGGGACAAGGAATAGGATTTAGAGGGTCATTGGTATTTATCAGACAAGCTTTTCTTTTTCCAAATGTTATCTTTTTTAATGTACACAGAAGATAATTTTCATGGAAACTGAGATTCAAAGAGGAAAACGGAATAACATGGAGTGATTTCTTACTCCAGTTCCCTTTTAGCCCCTCTGTCTTGCTGCTCACAGGCAGCTTCTGATTCATCTGAAGATGAATCACAGAGAAAATAAAATTCATTACACTTAGGGAGGTCACAATCAGTCTATTCAGGAAACAAATGTTATATAAATATGATTTAAAGTAGAATTTTAAAATAACTACAATATAAATAAAATGAATGATAGATGCAAAAGATATCTGATCTTAAGAGAATCAGTGAAAGTTTATCTGTATTTTCTCATGAAGATTAGATCTCTGCAGATTTTCAGTTTCTAACAAGTTAAAAGGCAGTAAAGGGGGATATGGGCTCCTTTTTCTGGAAAGAGTTGAGAGGTGGTTATATTTCAGGGATATTTCACAATGATATTTCACATGTCAAATATATTTCATAAGATTGCATTAATTCTGAATGTTAATTACTATAATCAATTTGTTAATAAATTGAATTTATTTAGGGTGTTAAAGCAGCATACAACACTGACAGTAATTTCAATTTCTTAATGTAAATATCCAAGAAATACAGACACATTGTGTTAGAAAATTAACCTTTCAAATAGCACTCTCATGGGAATATGGATTCTCAGCTCTCCGAAAAGTTAAACACAGTCCAGTGAATTGCAAAACACACCTGTTCGCCAGTCCATACTTGTGGTCAAACTAAATGAGGATTAGCAAAGTGACCAGTCATGTGAGACCTTCAGCTGTTTGCTGAGCTAGTGGAGGGAGACTGGAAGGGAATTTGGGGTCACTGGGCAAATCTCTGCTGCACCTCAGAAAATGGGGATCAGCGTCACTAGGCCACAGCAAGCAGCCCACCTGGGATACAGACAGACAGGGAGCCCTGTCTGCACCACCCTCAGCAGCGGCCCCCACCCCATGCAGACTTACTCTAATGCAATTCCTTGAGTTCCATGGAAGACGTTTAGTGCATATTTAACTTGAGGTCATTGATAGTGTCTGTGGCATATGCCAAACCTTTATTTGAAGCTGATGGCATTCCAGGAATTGTCCTAATGCTCTCCACATTCCATCCTTCCCAGGAGCCTATGAGGTACCTATTCATCTTACTTTGTCCTTTTGCATGATAAAAGCTTCAGGATCTCAGAGTATCTGCCTAATGCCACAAATCAAGTGGAGTGAGAACACCTCTGAGCCCATGATTTGGCCCCGCAGGCTGTACCTCTGCCTCAGGTCTCTTGACAGCACCGCCTTCCCTCCATGGGGGAAGACCTGGTGTCAGGCCACCCATGTCAACTTTTCTAGGGACATATAAATATGATGGAGACAATTGTTTCTAGTGTTTTACAAACCTCAGAAATCGTCACCACACCAAGTAAAATAGTAGCTCTTCCTCTGTAAATTTCAGTCTCAAGAAAAGAAAATGCATCATCCAGTAAATGGGGATGAATGTATAGATTCCTTTTCCCACAAATAGTTGGAAAATAGAGACACGTTTCCTAATATATTGCAGTAAATACACGAAATATAGAGAGATTCATAAGAGAAAGCATACATGCTTTCCTTCTTAAATACAGGACGGTCAAAAGTGAGAAAACACTTTCAGCTAATAGAATGTATCAGAAGAACATATCAAAACAATATTTACCCTTTTCTCCTGCACTACTTCTGTGGCTGAAACCACCACCAGGTGATGTTTCTCAGCTCATCCCGATGGGCTAACGGTGCATGTCCAGGTTAAGTGTACAATTAAGTAGGAGAGTGACATCATCCCTGACGTTACTCTGCCCATTGAGTGGATGCTTTTTCTTTTGACAAATCCCCTCTGAGACTCTGATGAGGAACGCAATTAAGAGAGCAAAAGAAGCTAATGGATAGAGGTGTTAGAATTTTTGGATTTTTTTCTTATGTCTTAAAATTAATCTTTACTGGTAATGTTAATATGTATTAAAAGCTTAACCAACATTAACGATAAACACAAATCCCAACCCCACTAATAAATTCTTGGCTATGAAATATGTTCATGTATATATGAATATATAAACTTTCTCACTTAAAGTTCAAGGAAAATTTGTGAAATCCTCTTTTTAATTTTATTTTCATTGATAAACAGTCTGAAACTAATAGTTGAATTGATTTGTGAAAGACAATAATATTAGTTAATACTATGGTTGGAATTAAAATTAAGTATATTTCCTTCACAACTTTGTCTTGACCTCTGTTCATTAGATTACTGATTTGTAACTTTCTTTTTTTACATACATGAAATCTATCTTAATTTAATGCTATCTTAGTTTTTCTAGTTTCTCAAATAATTTAACATTACATAAGTCTCAAATGTATATGTGATGATTTGATATGAGTTATATGACCAACTTATGTTATGACTGAGATTTTCGTTCTCCTCTGTTCCCTTCACCAGTCTCACCCACCCTCCCAGCCCAGCCCCGTGGTCACGACTGGTCACTTCTCAGTGTCTGTGACTCTACTGCTCTTTTGTTCATTTTGCTTTTTTGTTTTCAGATTCCACATATGAGTGAAATCATGTCATTTATCTTTCTTCACCTGCTTATCATTTCACATACTGCTCTCTTGGTAAATCCATGTTGTCCCAAATGACAGGATTTCTTTCCATTTTCTGACTGAATATTCCATTGCATACATGTACTGCATAATATTTATCAATTCATCTATTGAGGGACACATGGCTGTTTCCATATTTTGGTTATTGTAAGTAATGTGGTGCTAAATACAGAGGTGCATAAATCTTTTTGAATCAAATAATTTGTTTTTGGATTAATCCCTTGAAGTGGAGATATGGGGTCATATGGTATTTCTATTTTTGGTTTTTGAGGGATCTCCATACTGCTTTCCATAGTGTCTGCAACAACTGGCATTCCCACCAAAAGTATAGGATTTTTCCCTTTTCTGCACATTCTTGCCAACACTTGTGATTTCTTATATTTTAGATAGTGGCCATTCTGACTGCTGTGAGGTCACCCCTCACTGTAGCTCTGATTTGCATTTCCCTGAATATTAGCAATGTGCAGCCTCTTTTTCTATGTTGACTGATATTAACTACACTAGTTTGGGTCAGGATTAATAATGTGTGTAACTGTCAAATCACTACATTGTGACTTAATTGAAAAAAATAGAATATTTTATATCAACTATGCTTTAATAAAAAAATATGTATATATATATACATTCCTCTCAAACTTTTCCAAAAATGTTGAAGAGGTGGGAACACTTCTACACTCATTTTATGAGGCCAGCATTATGCTGATAACAAAGACAGACAAAACTGGAATGACAGACCATCAAAAACCCTTTAGAACGGCTGCTATCAAAGACACAGAAAAGAACAAGTGTTGGTGAGGATGTGGAGAAGAGGAAACCTTGTGCATGACTGGAAATGTGAAATGGTGCATTTGCTCTGGACAAGAGTGTGGGGATGGCTCCAAATTAAACATTAACTACAATATGTGCCTGCATTCCATTTCTGGGTAAATTCTCAAAAATATTGAAAGCCAGTTCTTGAAGCAGTATTTCTGAATTCATGTTCCTATTAGCAATATGCATAATAGCTAAGAAATGAATGCAACGCAGTGTCCTTTGAAAGATAAATGGATAAGCAAAATGTTGAAAATACACATGATGGAATATTACCTTAAAATGAAGGAACATCTGTGAACAATGTGGCAGTAAATATAGGGGTGTAATGTATTCTGTAAAGTGCTGAAACGTGGATGGATTTTGAGGATAATATGCTAAGTGAATGAGCCAGTCACAATAATACAAAACCTGTATCATTTCAATTACACGTTACTTTGAGTGTTCTTAGTCATAAAAACAGAAAGTATAATGGTTATCGAAAGAGAATGGGGAAAAGAAATTTGAGAAAATTATTATGTGATGGGTATAGAGCTGCAGTTTGAAAGTGAAAGTTCTGGTGAGGGATGGTGTAGAAGGCCTCACATATGAATGCATGCCTTACCTTTCAACTGTACACCTAAAAATGGTTGAGATGACATAGTTTATGTGTGTTTACCATGAGACAAATCGAAAAATGAAAAAATTACATACATAATGTAGCATAGACTGTAGGTGAATGACTGAAGAAAAGTACAATCATGTCATGAGGAGAGATAAAGACAATGATATGTAGCAGGCAACCTCAGTGTAAATCTCCACCACAGTCCTAATTACTGGTGCTATGTTGGATACACTAATTACTCTCAAAACACCAATCTATAGCTGTGATGATAAGAATAAACATTTAAAAAAATTGAAACTATTTTTAGAGATTATCTCCTCATATCTCAAACATATATATTTGCTTTGTAGAAGAAAAGGCTACATGTAAACTAGGTCATATATTTCAGATAAGAATTTATTAACAATGGGGATTTCTTAGATTAATTTCAATATTGACTAAAATGTGGTATGCACTGCATTTTTTTAATATAATTTATTTTATTATCATTAATTTACAATTACATGTGCAATATTACGATTATTAAACTACCCCTTCATCAGGTCCCCCCCACCAACCCCATTACAGTCACTGTCCATCAGCGTAGTGAGATGCTATAGAATCACTACTTGTCTTCTCTGAGTTGTACTGCCCTCCCCGTGCCCCCCAACATTACATCTGCTAATCGTAATGCCCCTTTTTCCCTCTTATCCCTCCCTTCCCGCCCATTTTCCCCAGTCCCTTTCCCTTTGGTAACTATTAGTCCGTTCTTGGGTTCTGTGAGTCTGCTGCTGTTTTGTTCCTTCAGTTTTTTTCTTTGTTCTTATACTCCACATATGAGTGAAATCATTTGATACTTGTCTTTTTCAGCTTGGGTTATTTCACTGAGCATAATACCCTCTAGCTCCATCCATGTTGTTGCAAATGGTAGGATTTGTTTTCTTCTTATGGCTGAATAATATTCCATTGTGTATATGTACCACATCTTCTTTATCCATTCATCTACTGATGGACACTTAGGTTGCTTCCATTTCTTGGCTATTGTAAATAGTGCTGCAATAAACATAGGGGTGCATCTGTCTTTTCAAATTGGGCTTCTGCATTCTTAGGGTAAATTCCTAGGAGTGGAATTCCTGGGTCAAATGGTATTTCTATTTTGAGTTTTTTGAGGAACCTCCATACTGCTTTCCACAATGGTTGAACTAATTTGCAGTCCCACCAGCAGTGTAGGAGGGTTCCCTTTTCTCCACATCCTCGCCAACATTTGTTGTTGTTTGTGTTTTGGATGTTGGCCATCCTCACTGGTGTGAGGTGATATCTCATTGTGGTTTTAATCTGCATTTCTCTGATGATTAGCGATGTGGAGCATCTTTTCATGTGCCTGTTGGCCATCTGAATTTCTTCTTTGGAGAAGTGTCTAATGCACTGCATTTAATAACAAAAGATTTTTTTAAAGGCATAAGGAGAAAACCAGATTACTGCAGCTGAAATACTGATTGCCTTGCTTAGCTCTGTGAGCTGCATGCCTGCTCAAGGTCCCAAGGGGACTGGTCAACACACACTGCATCAGCTCCTCCCACAGGCGTCATGGAACAAGGGGTGATGCCATCTCCGTTCTCTTTATTCACTTAACCGGCCACACTCAATTTGCCCAGGTGCGTGAGGCTCTGAAAGATCATTGGACGGTGGGCTCAAACCGACAGGCAGACAGACCTGGGGGAGCAAAGTGTAATTATTATCCTTGACGCATTCTTCTGTCCATTCCATTAGTTCTGGATGCTATTTCCTCAATTATTTTGCCCATTAGTTTTTATTGATAAAAGTGAACGCACGTTTTGTTTTGAAACTTTATATAAATCTTATAATTTCTAACAGGTGGAAACGGATCTGTTTCCAAATACTGATGGAATAAAACAATATATATGATTTCTATATTACTGTATGATGTGTTCATCTTCATAAGACTGAAATTTTGCAGTGGAAGTGACTTAAATTAATTTGAGGGGGACAATTTTCGGTAATTGCAGCCTTGAAACAGAAGTCTTAATCATATTTGTGTTTTCATATTGAAATTAAGAATGGGTGACCTAATGCCCAAATTATAGACCATGGAGTGAGGCCTGTGCACCCAGCAGAGATGAGGCTGTTACAGACTGTGGGTCCCACTCCTGCTGAGCCTGTGTCCTCAGGGTAGTTGGGATGTTAGGCACTTATTATGAAAACATTTAAACAAATCTAGATAATGATAAAATATGTATGTCCTAGACTCTTAAGGAATATTAAATGTTGTGCAGCATTGAAAACTTGCTGGGATGCTTCAAATCAAGATTCAATATTATTCTACCACCGCTGCCAGTGATTCTGCAAGTTAAACTCTGAGCTGCCCGCATCGGTCTCCAGCACCCGGTAGGGAAGAGTCAGGACAAGCCGGGAGGCGGTTTCCTTGCATGGCACAGACAGCAGGTCCTTGTGTCAGGAGTGCTTGGTGGGCTGCTCAGCGGGGCTCCATCACAGTCACGCCTGCTTCTCACAGCGCACCAGCAGTTTGCCCAGGACCCTCCGGCACCTCCTGCCTTTCCTCCACTCACTCAGTAAGGAGCTCCCAGGCCTGCAGTGCTCTGGCCACTGTGTGGGTCCTGCTTCGCTTTGACAACAAATGTGAGCTAGGTTGGCAGGGTGTTTGGAGTGTATGGGACAGTTTTTGAATATTGCATAGAGTTCAGCTCCATCTACCAGTGAGGGTGGAACTTAATAGAAATATTGTTTTATTCATTGTGTTCCAGACTAGTTGGATACATATAGAAAGGGATCAGAATTATTTGCCATGTTCTCTAATCTTACAACAAGCCAGAGCGTGGGACTGTAATAACTTGAATATCACAATTAGCCTTTGTGATGATTATAAGAATATACAAGGTATTTGATATGTGTAATTTCCTCCTGAAATATCCCAACTTATAAGTCCTCCTAAACTCTTCACAGAAAGAGAAGCCAATTATTTTGTTTTACCTTCCTGTTGATAAGAGTCTTTAAAATTTAACATTCAACATGTCAGAAAATGAAGAGGTAGAACGGTCTAATTTCTGGAAGAGATTATGTGGACGAAACTATTACCAATTGTCTTTGAAAGGTCAGATATTTTGTTTCATTGGTCATTTTTCTCTGTTTTAAAATTCTACTTTAATTAATATTTATATAACAATTGTCACTGAATAGAGACCAAAGCCTCCTTAAATTTAAGAAGTTTGATTTTACTTTAATTCATATTCAGTGTCAAGCATAGACACAGGCTGAGAGCAACAGATTCAGGAGTCACCAGTGAACTGGAGTTAGAGCATCAGTATTGTTCAGTTTTCCTCTAGGCACCTCAGTTTCTTTGAAAAATTAATTGCTATGTGCATTAAAGTAGGTGATATTTGGGAAAAATAAATAAAGCCTTATCTGACAAGGCTGAATTTTTGCTTTTTGATGAATTTTTGTTTTCATTTATTTCCATATATTCCTTGAATTCTATTCCAATTTGTTTATTGATCCTTTGATTTTTGACAAGCATGGTATTTAGCATCTATGTGTTTGTGGGCTTTTTTTTTCTTTGTATAATCTATTTCTAGTTATATACCATAACAGTCTGAGAAGTTGTTTAATACAATTGAAATCATTTTGAATTTATTAAGGCTCTTTCTGTGACTTACCATGTTATCAATTTTGGAGAAAGTTCATGTACACTTGAGAGAAATGTGTATCTGGCTGTTTTGTGTGGAATGTTCTGTACATATCTGTTAAGCACATCTGATCTAATGAACTGTTCAGTGCCTCTGTTTCTGTATTTATTTTTTTTCTCTGGTTGATCTGTCTATTGAAGTGAATGGTGTCTTAAAATCTCCTAAGATGGATGTGTTGCAATCTCTTTCTCCTTTTAATCTGTTATTATTTGTTTTACATATTTAGGTGCCCCTGTGTTTGCATGCATAGATACTTATAATGGTTATATCCTCTTGTTGGACTGACCCCTTTATCACTGTGGAATGCACTTCTTTGTCTCTTGTTACTTTGTTTTGAAGTCTATTTTGTCTGATACAAGTACAGTTACTTCTGCTTTTTTCTCCCCCTTATTTGCATGAAACATCTTTTTCCATCCCTTCAATTGTAGTCTGTGTATGTTTTTGGGTCTGAGATGAGTCTCATGTAGGAAGCATATAGATGAGTCTGTTTATTTATTCACTATGCGACTTTAGGTTTCTGATAAGTTTATTCAGTCCATTCATATTTAAGTTAATTATTGATAGGTATGTTATTATTGCAATTTTATTAATTGTTCTCTGGTTGTTTTAATAGTATCCATTCCTTTCTTACTCTGTTATATTTTACTCTTGTTATATGATAGTTTCCTTTAGTGTTTTTGTTTCTCTTTTACAATTTTCTTGTGTACCTATTATAGGTTTTTGTGGTTACCAGAAGGTTCAAGGATATTTCCCTGACTATATGAGTCCACATTAAGTTGATGATTGGTTTACTTCAAACACAATCTGAAAGTTCTTATTTCTTCTATCTCCTCCACACTTTATGTGTTAGATGTCATAATCTTCACTTTTTGTTTATCCCTTGACTAGTTCTGTATATAGTTGGTTTTACTACTTTTGCTTGTTTTAATTTCATACTTGCTTGGTAAGTACTTTGTTCACTACATTTACTTTGGGTATATTTTCCATGTTGAAAACTATTTATCCTTGCTGGGGGAAAAAGATGGCAATATGAGAAATGAGGCAGTAACTTCCTCTCAAAAACACATATGACTTTAAAATACAGCAAACAGGGACTTCCGGGAAGATGGCGGTGTGAGCAGGGCGGCAGAAATCTCCTCCCAACACTATATTTATCTACGAAAACACAGAAAATACATCTATTCCTAAAAGAGAGACGAGAATACACAGGAAAGCGCACAGCGTGCAGCTACACCCGAGAGGACTCGGCACACCAAGAGGCGGGTAAGATACGGAGCCGCGACCCGGCGGGACCCGAGCCCTCCCCCACCCTCAGCCGCACCCCAGGCCCCGGAGGAGAGGAGAGGATTCGGAGCCGGGAGGGAGAGGAAGCACACCCCGCGAAGTAGCCAGCCCCGGTGATCTGCGCGGGGAGCGCTGACCCACATTTGCGCAGTGCAGCGGAGATTGGAGAGACAGAGGGGCAGGATCTGAGCGGGGAACGCGCCAGGGTGCTTGCAGCCGGCTCACGGGAAGGAAAAAAAAAAGCGCTCGCTTTCTTCAGCGGTCTTAAAGAGACAGGAGCCCAGCGGAGGAGCCGGATCGCCCCAGCACACTCAGCCCAGCAGGCTGGGAGTCATGGGGAGTTTCAGACGCCTTAGCTGGCGACTGAGGAAGCGTAGCCATACTTAACACTTCTCACTGAGATCAACAGCCTCCTATTCGTTCCCACCCCTGCCAGAGCGATAAAGGGCCCTGCAGAGCGGCACAGTAACAGCTGTGGAATAGTGGGGCAATAGCGCCACCTAGAGCATTCCCACAGAATTTACGTCCGGTGGGAATTTTTTTGTTTTTTTTGTTTTGTTTTTTGTTTTGTTTTTGTTTTTTCTTTTCTTTCTTTTTTTTCTTTTTTTTTCTTTCTTTCTTTTTTTTCTTCTCTTTTTAAAGTCTTAAAGAGCCCAGCTGACATACGTGGCAACTATCAGTGACCAAATTATACAGCCATGAAAAGACAGAGGAATATGGTTCAGACCAAAATCAACCAGACAACCCCAGAGAGGGAGCCTGAAGGGATGGAAATGCCAGGCTCCCTGAAAAAGAATTTAGAATAAAAGTCATAACCATGCTGATGGACCTACAGAGAAATGTGCAAGAGCTGAGGGAGGAAGTGAGGGAACTGAGGAAAGATAATACAGAAATCAGACAAGCGATCGACGGGCTTAACAGCAGAATGGATGAGATGCGAGAGACTGTTAATGGAATAGAAAACAGAGAACAGGAGTACAGAGCAGCTGAGGCAGAGAGAGATAAAAGGATTTCTAAGAATGAAAGAATATTAAGAGAACTGTGTGACCAATCCAAACGGAACAATATTCGCATTATAGGAGTACCAGAGAAGAAGAGAGAGAAAAAGGGATAGAAAGTGTCTTTGAAGAAATAATTGCTGAAAACTTTCCCTCGCTGGGGAAGGAAGTAGTCTCGCAGTCCACCGAAGCTCATAGATCTCCCAACACAAGGGACCCAAGTAAGACAACACCAAGACACATAATAATTAAGATGGCAAAGATCAAAGATAAAGACAGGGTATTAAAGGCAGCTAGAGAGAGAAAAAAGATCACCTACAAAGGATAACCCATCAGACTATCATCAGACTTCTCAACAGAAACGTTACAGTCCAGAAGAGAATGGCATGATATATTTAACGTAATGAAACAGAAGGGCCTCAAACCAAGAATATTGTATCCAGCACGATTATCATTTAAATATGATGGAGGGATTAAACAATTTCCAGATAAACAAAAGTTAAGAGAATTTGCATCTCATAAACCACCACTACAGGATATCTTAAATGGACTGCTCTAGATGGAAGCACACCTAAGGCTAAAAGATGTCACCAGAGAAAATAAAATCATAGCAAAGAAAGCAGACCATCCAAATACTAACTAAAGGCAAAGAATAAAACACCTATTATAGAAAGAATGGAGGAAGAGGAATAAGAAGGGAGAGAAACAAAGAAACATCAGACTGTGTTTACAATAACTTAACAAGAAAGTTAAGTTAGATTGTTAGATAGCAAAGAAGCAACCCTTGAACCCTTGGTAACCACGAATCTAAAGCCAGCAATGGCAATAAGTACATACCTATCAATAATCACCCTAAATGTAAATGGACTGAATGCACCAATCAAAGACACAGAGTAACAGAATGGATAAAAAAGCAAGACCCATCTATATGCTGCCTACAAGAAACTCACCTCAAATCCAAAGATATACACAGACTAAAAATGAAGGGATGGAAAAGATATTTCATGCAAACAACAAAGAGAAAAAAGCAGGTGTTGCAGTACTTGTATCAGACAAAATAGACTTCAAAACGAAGAAAGTAGCAAAAGATAAAGAAGGACATTACATAATGCTAAAGGGGTCAGTCCAACAAGAAGATATAACCATTATAAATACATATGCACTCAACACAGGAGCGCCAGCATATGTGAAACCAATACTAATAGAATTAAAGGAGGAAATAGACAGCAATGCATTCATTTTAGGAGACTTCAATACACCACTCACTCCAAAGGACAGATCAACCAGACAGAGAATAAGTAAAGACACAGAGGCACTGAACAACACACTAGAACAGATGGACCTAACAGACATCTACAGAACTCTGCACCCAAAAGCAGCAGGATGCACATTCTTCTCAAGTGCACATGGAACATTTTCCAGAATAGACCACATACTAGGCCACAAAAGAACCTCAGTAATTTCAAAAATATTGAAATCCTACCAACCAACTTCTCAGATCACCAAGGTATAAAACTAGAAATAAATTTTAGAAAGAAATCAAAAAGGCTCACAAATACATGGAGACTTAACAACACTCTCCTAATTAATCAATGGGTTAACGAGCAAATCAAAACAGAAATCAAAGAATATATGGAGACTAATGACAACAACAACACAAAGCCACAACTTCTGTGGGACGCAGCAAAGGCAGTTCTAAGAGGAAAGTATATTGCAATCCAGGCCTATTTAAAGAAGGAAGAACATTCCAAATGAATAGTCTAAAGACACAATTACTGAAATTGGAAAAAGAAGAACAAATGAGGCCCAAAGTCACCAGAAGGAGGGACATAATAAAGATTAGAGAAGAAATAAATAAAATTGAGAAGAATAAAACAATAGAAAAAATCAATGAAACCAAGAGCTGGTTCTTTGAAAAAATAAACAATAGATAAACCCCGAGCCAGACTCATTAAGAGAAAAAGAGAATCTACACACATAAACACAATCAGAAATGAGAAAGGAAAAATCACGACGGACCCCACAGAAATACAAAGAATCATAAGAGAATATTATGAGAATCTATATGCTAACAAGCTGGAAAACATAGAAGAAATGGACAACTTCTTAGAAAAATACAACCTTCCAAGACTGACCAAGCAAGAAACAGAAAACTAAACAGACCAATCACCAGTGACGAAATCGAAATTGGTAATCAAAAAACTACCCAAGAACAAAACCCCCTGGGCCTGATGGATTCACCTCTGAATTCTACCAGACATATAGAGAAGAAATAACACCAATTCTCCTTAAAGTTTTCCAAAAAATAGAAGAGGAGGGAATACTTCCAAACTCATTCTATGAAGCCAGCATCACTCTAATACCAAAACCGGGCAAAGACCTCACCAAAAAGAAAATTACAGACCAATATCCCTGATGAATGTAGATGCAAAAATACTCAACAAAATATTAGCAAACCGAATTCAAAATACATCAAGAGGATCATACACCATGATCAAGTGGGATTCATCCCAGGGATGCAAGGATGGTACAACATTCGAAAATCCATCAACATCATCCACCACATCAACAAAAAGAAGAACAAAAAGTACATGATCATCTCCATAGATGCTGAAAAAGCATTTGACAAAATTCAGCATCCATTCCTGATTAAAACTCTCAACAAAATGGGTATAGAGGGCAAGTACCTCAACATCATAAAGGCTATATATGACAAACCGACAGCTAACATGATACTTAACGGCGAGACGCTGAAAGCTTTTCATCTAAGATCGGGAACAAGACAAGGATGCCCACTCTCTCCACTGTTATTCAACATAGTATTGGAGGTCCTAGCCACAGCAATCAGACAAAACAAAGACATACAAGGCATCCAGATTGGTAAAGAAGAAGTCAAATTGTCACTATTTGCAGATGACATGAAACTGTACATAAAAAACCCTAAAGATTCCATTCCAAAACTACTAGAACTAATATCTGAATTCAGCAAAGTTGCAGGATACAAAATTAACACACAGAAATCTGTTGCTTTCCTATACGCTAATGATGAACTAACAGAAAGAGAAATCAGAAAAACAATTCCATTCACATTTGCATCAAAAAGAATAAAATACCTAGGAATAAACCTAACGAAGGAAGTGAAAGACCTGTACTCTGAAAACTACAAGACACTCCTAAGAGAAATTAAAGAGGACACTAACAAATGGAAATGCATCCCATGCTCTTGGCTAGGAAGAATCAATATTGTCAAAATGGCTATACTACCTAAAGCAATCTACAGATTCAATGCAATCCCTATCAAACTACCAACAGCTTTCTTCAATGAACTGGAACAAATAATTCTAAAATTCATATGGAACCACAAAAGACCCCGAATAGCCAAAGCAATCCTGAGAAGGAGGAATAAACAGGGGGAATTACACTCCCTGACTTCAAGCTCTACTACAAAGCCACAGTAATCAAGACAATTTGGTATTGGCACAAAACAGACCCACAGACCAGTGGAACAGAATAGAAAATCCAAACATTAACCCAAACATATACAGTCAATTAATATTTGATAAAAGTGCCTTGGATATACAATGGGAAGATGACAGCCTCTTCAGCAGCTGGTGTTGGAAAAACTGGACAGCTACATGTAAGAGAATGAAACTGGACTACTGTCTAGCCCCATACACAAAGGTAAACTCAAGGTGGATCAAAGACCTGAATGTAAGTCATGAAACCATAAAACTCTTAGAAAAAAACATAGGCAAAAATCTCTTGGACATAAACATGAGCAACTTCTTCATGAACATATCTCCCGGGCAAGGGAAACAAAAGCAAAAATGAACAAGTGGGACTGTATCAAGCTGAAAAGCTTCTGTACAGCAAAGGACACCATCAGTAGAACAAAAAGACATCCTACAGTATGGGAGAATATATTCATAAAAAACGTATCTGATAAAGGGTTGACATCCAAAATATATAAAGAACTCATGCACCTTAACAAACAGAAAGCAAATAATCCAATTAAGAAATGGGCAGAGGACATGAATAGATACTTCTCCAAAGAAGAAATTCAGATGGCCAACAGGCACATGAAAAGATGCTCCACATCACTAATCATCAGAGAAATGCAGATTAAAACCACAATGAGATATTACCTCACACCAGTGAGGATGGCCAACATCCAAAACACAAACAACAACAAATGTTGGCGAGGATGTGGAGAAAAGGGAACCCTCCTACACTGCTGGTGGGAATGCAAATTTGTTCAACCATTGTGGAAAGCAGTATGGAGGTTCCTCAAAAAACTCAAAATAGAAATACCATTTGACCCAAGAATTCCACTCTTAGGAATTTACCCTAAGAATGCAGCAGCCCAATTTGAAAGGACAGATGCACCCCTATGTTTATTGCAGCACTATTTACAATAGCCAAGAAATGGAAGCAACCTAAGTGTCCATCAGTAGATGAATGGATAAAGAAGAGGTGGTACATATACACAATGGAATATTATTCAGCCATAAGAAGAAAACAAATCCTACCATTTGCAACAACATGGATGGAGCTAGAGGGTATTATGCTCAGTGAAATAAGCCAAGCCGAAAAAGACAAGTATCAAATGATTTCACTCATATGTGGAGTATAAGAACAAAGAAAAAAACTGAAGGAACAAAACAGCAGCAGACTCACAGAACCCAAGAACGGACTAATAGTTACCAAAGGGAAAGGGACTGGGGAAAATGGGCAAGAAGGGAGGGATAAGAGGGAAAAGGGGGCATTACGATTAGCAGATGTAATGTTGAGGGGGCACGGGGAGGGCAGTACAACTCAGAGAAGACAAGTAGTGATTCTATAGCATCTCACTGCGCTGATGGACAGTCACTGTAATTGGCTTGGTGGGGGGGACCTGATGAAGTGGTAGTTTAATAATCGTAATATTGCACATGTAATTGTAAATTAATGATAATAAAATAAATTATATTAAAAAAAACTAATAACGGTGTATTGATTACTTTTGGAAAAAACTGTATCTTTATGAGTTTAAGTTATTCCATCTAGGAAGATGAAATTCTGAAAATCTTAAGTCTCTCAATTAAATTTTGTTTATTCCTTAAGATATTATCTATGTTACTTGTAGTAATTTTGTTAACAGTATTTTTAAAATTTATTTTGGTTTATTTCCTTTCTAATTAATATTTTCTTTATGTTCAGCTTCTCTTAATTACAGTTGCAAGAAGACTTCTAGTTTTTATGATTGTTTTATACAAAGGACTACATTATATTGTGATACTGTTTTGTAAACTACTTTCTCCCCTTAATATCATTAGATGTTATTTACTTTTAAATCCTAATTTTTTTCTACATGTATTTTATAGGGTTTTATGCTAAAATTTATTTTTTTGAGATACTACTGTATGATTCATTTATTTAAAGGGTACAATTCAATGGTTTTAATACATTTACAGGGTTGAACAACCATTAATACAATTAATTTAGAACATTTTCATTACCCCCAAATCAAATCACACACCCATTATTTTTAATGCTAGCATGACGTTGCTTTATGTGCACACTGTGGTTATTTCAGTATTCTTAATTATTGGACAGTTAGATTTTTTTGTATTATAAACAATATTCTTTTGGACATCCTTGTAGCCAAAGTTTATGTAAGAAAACCCTGAGCATAAATGAAAAAACGACCAGATATATACCAGAAACTTTTAAAATATGCATAACTTTTGATGGAGAAATAGCTTTCTTCCAAATTGTTCAACACTGGGTATTGGCATTAGAAAACAATGCTAATTTAATACCTGAAAAATGATTTATATTTTTTATTACTTTGTCTTCCTTCTCATATTACCAGGTAGAATATTTTTGCATATGTTTATTAACAGTTGCAGGTTTTCTCTGCTTTAGAAGTATGTTAAAGTAGTTTTTTGTTTTTATCCTTTCACTTTTTAATACTAACTTTGTTTCTTTTTCAGTTGCTATGAATCTTCTTTTTGCAATCAAAACAATACTAGGCTTTCTTCTTTCAAATGTTTTCAATGACAATGCAGTTGTATTTTAACTTGTTTAGGAAAGGTCATATTCCTGAATTATTAAGAACTTGTTTTTTTTCAAAAGTTGTAATTGTATTTTATAGGTTCATTGAAAAGACAACATACTTTTTTTCTTAGTTCTGTTTAGTAGTCATTTCAGTAAGATGCCAACAGTATCAAATTGGGCTATATATTTGCATTTAAGGTATGAAAAAATTGAACAATGAATATAGAAAACTAGATGTGTTACACAGCTTGACATGTTGGCTGACTCGTAAGGGCTCAAAACCAATATATGGGTTCTTCAGAGTTAAACACGGAATTGCCATATGACTCAGCAATTCCACTTCTAGATCTAAACCCAAATGAAATGAAAATATGTGTTCAAATACCTATGTGCTATGTGTTATGTGCTAAGAACATCCATGAATGTTCATAGCAGCACTAGTCACAGTAGCCAAAAGGTGAAAACAACCCAAATATCCATCAACTGAGGAACAGATAAACAAAAAATATAGATCCATACAATGGAATATTATATAGCCAAAAAAAGGAATAGAGTACTGATACATGCTATAGCCTGGATGAATCTTGAAAAATTTGTGATAATGAAAGAAACCAGACACAAGAGATCACATATTGTATGATTTTATTTGTATGAAATGTCCAAATGGACAAATCTACTGAGGCAATAAAGAGATTGGTGTTTGTCAGGGATTGAGGGGAATGAGGACTCACTTGGTATGTTTTCTATTGGAGAATGAAAAATTTTTAGAACTAACTACAGGTGGTGTTTGCACAACATTGTCAACACACTAAATGTCACCGAATTGTATACCTTGAAATAGCTAATTTTATGTTATGTGAATTTCACCATAATAAAAAATAATAAATGTAATTGTTGGAGGAACATCAATGTATTTGAAGATACACTTAAAATGAATTCATATGTGTTTAATTGATATTGTTTGTCTTTTCCTTATTCACTTTACTGAATTCATGTTTTTGTTAATCTCATAGGAATTATGAGAACTGTTCTAAAACTCACTGAATATAAAATTATCTCTGGAGGAAAAAAGATACATAAATCTTTGTTTCAGGAGTAGCTTCTGTTGAGAAAATTAATGTTGATTTCTGGCTACAGTGTCAGGATATTAATTAAGAAAAGACTGTTCTGTCTCTGATTTCTTTCTGTCTCATGATTTCTTTATAAAAAGACAAAAATGAATTATACATACCAGTGTCATAATAAATGGTCTAACCTATTGACCCTGGAATTTGAGTTGCTGGATCTATTTTATAAATATAATATTATTGATTAATATTAAATAAAGTGTGAAAAGGGCACTTAGTGCCATAAACAAAATGCCCTTAAGATGGATTCCATCTTCAATAGACAGAGACATTGATAGATGGGGAAAATGAAAGAATACTTTTAAAGCTAGTCTTCACTGCCACTGACCTCATTTTGCAGAAGTTATGAGTATGGCTCTAGGAAGGACTTTGTAGATGTTTTTGCTAATATAGAAGGGTCTGTATTTTCAGGTGGAATTCATTCATCCTTTTCCCTTAAAATAGAGCCTCCTATTTCTGTTCTTGTCTTGCTGTAGCCCTTCTTCCCAGAGAGGGTAGAGCAATTCTTTCATATGTAAAGCAGAGCCTATTACCATTGTTACACTCAAAACCCTCCAGACTTTCCATTTTATGGAGTGGAAAGTCCAAAGCTTGTACAGTGGCTTGCAAGGCCTTCCCTCGCTGAATTAATTTACTCTCCTACTGTTTCTTCATTCCACTCCAGGCTTATTGTCCTCTCTGCTATACCTGGTCTACATTAAGACCTCAGTGTCTTAGCACTTGGTGTTCCTGTGGCCTGGAGTGTTCTAAAGATGGCTGTGTTCATATGTGACCTTATGCAGAGGCTTTCCCTAACTATCCTGTTTCAAATAGCTGCTTCCTCAGTACTTTCTCTCCTTTATTGTTTTTTTCCTCCACAGCAGTTATCACTATTGACACACTATGTATTTTACTTTTTTCTTCATTTGTTGTCTGTCTTCCTCATTTAGAATGAAAACTCCTTAAGGACAGGCAGATTTTTGTGTGTTTTATTCATTCTGTTCACTGCTGTGTTCTCAGTGTCCAGAAAAGGCTTGCCCTTAGTAGGCATTCCCTAAATTCTGCTTGAGTTAATTAATCCATCCTCTTTGGTACATGGTAAGTCTGTTCAATCTGAAGATTTATTAGTATCATTATTTACAAGTAACTTTTTTTCCCCTTTGGTAACTTCCTCTCTGTTCTTTCTTTCTGGAATTACTAGTAATCAAATCTCTCCATTGTGTTCTGGATTTGTCATTTGGCTATTTTTAAGAGATATTCTTGAATACGTATTACATCCCTTTTAAGGATGCCCCCATTTAAAAATTGATAATGTTTAATTTCTATGAATTCTTATACTCTTTGAGTTGCATTTATGAAACACCCTTCCCTTATTGTATTGATGCAACTGGTATCATTGCCAATATATCTGAGAGTCTAATTAGATTTCTTTGTTCCTCTTCTCTTTCTTGAGCTGTATCTCTTTCTCCCAGGGTAACTATGTGGTTTGAGCCTCTTCATCTTTCTGTTTTGTGCGTTGTATTCAAATATATGCTTATCCTTTATGGTTAATCAGTTATTAAAAAATGAAGGCCTAGGCTGATTATTTGCAGAGTGGATGGTGCTTCCCTGATAGGTTCCTTCGTTGTCTGAAAGGGAAGAGTTCTGTGTGATTAAATAAATATTGGAGCCTACCAGATTTTGCTTCATTGTGCTTGGGAGAATTGGTTACTAACCCACTCACCCTCTTCCCCACAATGCCACAAGTAGTTGGACTAGGATCTGGTGTGGAAAATGCCTCTAAAAAGCACTGCTCTCCCAGGCCATACTTAAAATTTCTTTAGAGAACAATTTTTGGTGATGATCCCTGGGCTGATTCTGCATTCACAGGAATGGCAAGGGGCCAGTGTTGTCATGCAGCCATTCCTTTCACATCCCTCTAAATACTCACCTTCTTTTCCATTTTGCTGCCACCTTGCATACCTCTTTGCTGCCAACCTGCAGCTCTTGAGTGTGTGGCATTTCCAATGCTATGCTAGGAAGAGTGGCTCCCACCTCATTGGTAAGCTTTCCTCGCATCTGTTAGGGTTCATGGCTCCTCCTTTGTCTATGCATTCGTGTGCTGATATCCACTTTTCATCCGACAGAATTTTCTGAGCAACTTTTATCTTCCAAGCACAACCCCTCATTTTCCTCAGTGTTATATATTTATTGCCTTGTGTACATATTTACTGAAATTTTAGTGGGACTTTGGAAAGTAGGAGCAGTACATTCAATTTACCATCTTGATGGTAAAAAAGTCTGATGATTTGGGATTTACATGTTAGTAATTTTCAAATAAAGGAAAAATGTTACTGTTTACCTATTCCTCATACCACTGCTGTGGACTGTATTGTGTCCCCTTCAAATTTACATGTTGAAGTCCTAATCCCCAATGTGGCTGCATTTGGAGATAGGACTTTTAGGAGGTAATTAAGGTTAAATGAGGTCATGAAGGTGGGGTTCTAATCTAATAGAATCAGTGACCCTATATACACATACACCAAAGAAAGGTCTTGTGAGATACAGCAAGAAGGTAGTCTCCTTCAGGGTAGGAAGAGAGCTCTCCCTGGAACCTGACCATACTATCACCCTGATATTGGACTTCCAGCCTCCAGAGTTGTGAGAAATAAATTTCTGTTGTTTAAGCCTTGGGGTGTATCGTATTTTATTATGGCATCTTGAACTAAAACTACTCCCGATGAGGTTTTGACAATTGTCTGTTCCTTTCTTTGGGACCTTAGTTAGCTCCTTTGAGATTCCTGTCTACCTAGCAGACATCATGGCAGAGACAAGGGACACTTAATATAAAGACACATACTTCTATTTTGCTTGCTAGCATCTAGCACCTTCCCTTCCCACTGACTCTCCAGCCTCTTGTACTAGTCTTATGGTATTGGTTTTCTTCATCTAAAGAAAAGTTCTTAATGCCTTTAAAACAAATTACTGGGCCCTGGTAATATCAGAACATGCTTTAACTTTAGAATACGTTGTAATTTCAGAGTTACACTTTTAATATCTTACTTCACATTTTTCCTTGCAAATGTTACACATTCTCCTACTAGGCTAACATTTTACCCTAGATTTACCTTCTAAAAATGTCAATAAACACATCAGTAATTGTTTTTCTTTGCGAGCGAGTTTTAATGCACTTAGGAAATTAAAATGTACTCTGTTGGCAGGAGGGGGAGGTGCTTTATAATTTTTCTTTTTAACTAAAATGACTAGCAGTATTTTTCCAAATATTTAAGGTTTGAAAATTTTCATTTTCCTTGGACTGCAAATTTAGCTACATTTCAGAGATTTATGTGTAGTAGTCAAAGTATTGCCATTTTGTTAATATTTTCTAATAGAATTTTTAAATTTCCATGTTTTCTTTCAGAATTAGGGAAGCTTTGTTATATTTATTTTCACAACTGGGAATATTTTTTCATTAGTTTTCTAAATAGTTTATAAGTGTATAAACTCTTCTGCATCATCTCTACTCTTAATTCACAACTTGTCCATAGCCAATCATTTGCTCATATATTTACAAACTATTTAATACAGACCATGGGCTTGAAACTGTTATCATATTCTAGTGAAAGAGATGTAACAGACACTGTATTTGGATTCAAGGAACTTAAAATATTGGGCTAGTTACATGCAAGTAAACAGACAGTAGTAGCTAAAGGTTGGTAAATATATTGTGATTATAGATATAAAAATCGAGAGTGCTCACAATTGAAAAACAGGTGTGCAACCTGGAGATATCAGAAAAACATCTTCATAGAGAACATGATATGTGAGAAGAGTTTTGAGAAGGTAAGGTATTCACATAGTAGTAAAGATTTGGATGAAAACATTCTAACTAGGGGAAATCCCAGCTCTGTTACTTTGTAGAGGGATCCTTTCTCTTCTACAAAATCTCTTATTCTCTGCTCTTCATCATTTCTCCTTCCAGCTCCCACAGAGATCTTTTTTTTCACTTCCTGTCCTTATCTTCAACTTCTTTCTCCCTTCTCATCACTCGCCCCCAAATTTATACATATATGTCTGTATGGCGCCCATTCTATCACACTACACCATCATAACCTCTTCACCTTAAGTCTTCATCCTAACTTTGCTTTAATATTTTTCATTTTTCAATCAAAACATTTTTATCAATAGTCAACATTTTCTATCCCTATTTTTTGATTTTACCCTTTTCAATCACTATAATATGACTCTCATCCTTATAAACAGCAGAAACTAATTTCACTAAGGTCACCATTGATCACCTAATCACAAAATCTAATGGACTTATCTCATTACTCTTACATTTTGGGGACACATGACAACATTATGAATGTGTGTGTGTATAATATAATAAATGTACTATCAGGATTGGGAGTCTTTGTTTGCATGTATCTCCCTTATTAGACTATAAAACTGTGAGAGCAAGAGATGTTTTATTCATTTTTGTAGTCCTAATGCTTAGATCAGTGAGAGTATATAGTAGATACTAAAAAGTTTAGTGAACTCAACTTCACCAGCACTCATTCAGATACTCAATACTCCTGTGTAGATTTCTAACTGGTGTGCTGATGCATTTAGGTGAAATTTGTCCAGTTAACTTCTGTATATCCTGTAATCTGAACATTCTCTGTCCTCAACTACTGCATTTTTTCTTTCTCTTTGATATATCTTCACTAATAAGCCAGTATAAATGTTTGAATCAGTTCCTCATTCAAATGGAGTTTTGCTATCTGCTGGGTGGAAGTGTTATGAAAAGGGAATCAAAGATCTCACTATTGTGGAAGCTTAGATCTTCAAATTAAGGGAATTTTCTAATGGAGGGTTTTGAAATTTTCAATAGGCAATTAAGGCTTAATTTGAGGCAAAGTCTGATTCTATTTTACTGAGCTTTCTATGTTCATTTTTCTTTCTTACCTTCTCCTGTGTTAACATTCCATGTCTGTTTCTCAGTCTCCTCAAACTTACATGCATTCATCATTTTTCCTCTAACACACATTAGTTATACATTCTTTATTATTATTTTAGTAGGTAGTCTAGGTATTGCAACATGCTTCTTGACTTACTATATTCCAAACAAAATATTGCTTTTATCAGCTCCTCTACATTTCACAATCCTAAAGATTTTTAACTCCATTAACCTCCATTCCTATTACCCATATTCTTATCATCATGCAGTTTCATTCCAGGCATATTTCAAGCCACAATATGCACTGTAAGTTTATTTTAGAACAATAAATATTTATTAGTATCTTTACGATTGCTTTTCATTTCTTCCTGGATTTTAATCTTTCCCTTTGTGATCATTTTCTTTCTGCCCCAAGAATATTTTGGACATTTGTTGGTGACATATAGCTCAACTTTTATTTTTTCCTGAAACCATATTCATTTTTAGTTTATTTTGGAAAGATAGTCTGGCTGGGTATAGAATTGTAGGTTGAGAGTATTTACTTTCAACACTGGAATGCAGTGGATGACATCAACAAGATGTCAGAATAGGAGATCTCCCAGTAGTATCTCCTACCAGAAAAAATAATTTGGCAGCCATCCACGAACAAAAGTGCCTTTGTGGGAACTTTGGGTCCAGGTGGAAGACTGTGAAATTCTGGTGGAGCCTAAGTATAACAAGGGCTGTCTTGAAAAGTCAGGCCTAGTCCCAGGTATTCACTGACTATGGTCCTGGTATAGACCCAGAAACAGCCATATCCTCCTGTAGACTCAGCTTTACCACAGTTTGACTCTGGTCCTGCCACGAGCATCATCTACTAGGTGGCCTGAGAGGAGTTGTATCCACTCATGCCTGGGGGTAATAGGCCCACAGACTTCTGCTCTCACTTTGGATTCAGAAGTGCCCCATGATTCTGCTCCAGCTCCTCTTGGTCATTGTCTGGGAGCCCTTAGAGGCAAGCCTGCTGAACTTGATACAACCGTAGATTCTGAAATGGTCTTGTAACCAGGCTCCTGTGAGAAGTCCTGTCTTCCGGGCACCTGACAAGAGACACACCAATTCATGCCTCCAGAGCCAGTTCTGCAAATCTGACTTCAGCTGTTGACCTTGAACAGACCTGAGACTTGATTTCAGCCCCACAGGCACCTACCCAGTATCCTGGCAATAGATCTCCCAGTGACCTGTTGGGGGCTACACGGATCCACATACCTGGTAACAGGCACTTTGCCTGCAGATCCAACTTTAGATGCTGAAGCAGACCCTTGTCCAGCTGTACCCTGCTAAGCAGCATCCAGGGACAGTCCTGTGTACCCAGGAACCAGACAGAGTCCACACCTATGCATGTGCCTGGTAAATGGCCTGCCAAGTGCAAGAGCTACTGTGGACCCAGCAATAGCCTTGTGACCTGCCTCCAAGAAGCAATTTTTCTCTTTTTTTCCCATCTTTGTCTTCCATCTGCAATATCTATAATCCCTCTGCTCTTTCTGTGTTTTTTATCTTGCTTTTAGTCATATAGTCCTGTCTCTTGGTAGAAGTGATTTTTTTTTTTACTGAAGGCAAGACATTAATTATACAATATGTTTGACACTCTAGATAATATTATTTTCCTAGACACAGGTTTTCCAATTTCCTCTGCTAAGCATATGGAGGGGGTCCTGTTCACTTTAATCAGAATATTGACTAATTTGAATAGGAGCCTCATTGCCGTTTTGGTAAGGCTTGGTAGACTTCTGATTTGACACTGATGTCAGAGTATAGCCACCTATACTTTTCAAGTGAGAGCCTGGTGTGATAAGTAGGACCCCTTTCCCTAGCTGGCCCTGAACTTCTAGTTCATATATCAGGAAAAATGAACTGCAGAAAACCTGTATCACTTTACAGGAGACTTCAGCTTAACTTTTACCATTCTTCCACTTGCAGCTTCACAGTTTAGCAAATTTCTTGAAGATAAAAGCATATGCTTGCAAGGACCAGTTTTCTACTGTGCCCTTCTTATTGGTATCTTGTGACATGAAGCTTTCAGTTTTCTCTGTGGTTTGGTATAATGGCACTTTGCTTGTATCTTTGTTTCTTATCAACAACTCTCTTCTTGGTCAAAGACTGGATTTTCAGCCTCTTTTCCCTGGGCCAAATTAATGACAAATTCTCCTAGGGGCACAAGTATCTAGTGCTTGTCAGCTCACCTCCTAGTGTTTCTCCTCTGAGGAATCTTGACCTTGCTGGTGCCCTCAGTTGTTTTTAAGTAGACATTATTTGTATTTTATATAGCTTTTGTATTTTCTTTTTCTCTGTGTAGGCGTTAGTTGGCTTCAAGATATTTTGTTCTTTTGTCTTGCACTACTTGTAAAACATTGATGTGCTGAAACAGTGCCACAATCAACTTTGGTTATGGTTGCATCTTGCCTAAGGCTACTAATATTACATAATGAATCTAGAAGATGAAATACAATGCATTTTAGAAGACAAATTGGCTACATTTTAAAATCCTGTGTAACAACACAACAGACTGCTTCTATGGAATAAAAAATATAGAAATTTTTGTCCTTGTATATGTGTAACCAGTAATTTCTATTCTTTTATATCTAAATTTATATATTCCAAGTGAAATTGAATGGATAAGAGGAAAATTATTTGATTTCAAGTCATTGAAGTCTTTAACAAAGTTCCTGATTAAAGTGTGTAAAGCTACTCTGTACACTTGAATATTTAGTGATAACTTTCTAGCTATTAAGTTGCTGTTTTCTAACATTTTGCACATTAAGTCACATTAATATGACTGACCTCCTAACCTATATGTATATTAAAAATAAACTTAGAAAACCTTATTCCTGGAATAATCTGTGGATAGTTTTTTTGGAAAACATGTTCCAAAGACTGAAAAAAAAATTAAGTCTCAGGAAACCAATTGGCAAAAGTTTACATTCCATTCAGTAGGTTGGGCCTTTCTAATTTTTATGGTTCCATTTACAGAAGTGAGAATAGGGGAATGTTCCCTGAATAATTCTAACTTTTTGTCCATAATTCATTTAGCTCTAATGTTTTCTGTTGAATGTGCATATATTTCAAATTGGATATATCTATAAAAAGTGGAATATAAAAGTTGTATTTGAGCAATACAAAATTTTTATATATGCCAAGTAAATGGTTTAGTTGTTTCTTTCTCTTTATTATTTTATTATTCAGCTAAATTAGTCATAGAAACCATTTGCTTCAATATCCCATAGAAGGTTACAGTGTTGTTAGGTTCTATTCAGTTGTCATTATTATTTTGTTGAATGAAATGTATATTCACTTTTAAATATAGCACATACTGCAAGTGGTCTGAAGTCGACTCTCAGTCACTGCAGTAAATATGTCAGGAAGTGAGAATAGAAGCTGTGTGGAGCATGAACCAATCAACAGGTTAGACATACTAAGGGGACAAAAGTATAGTTTATCTTCATAGGCACTTAAAATAAATCAGAAGTTAATTCATAATCTAAAGGATATTTCAAAAGTATATATGTTTATAGTCTGTCCATGTTATTTTTTTACAATCCTGTTTATATATGTGGTTAGTTAATCCCTTTGTATATTTTTATTTTTTATTTTTATATTTTGAGGTACATACAATAAAATTCACCAATCTTACTGTACAGCTTAATGAATTTTGACATATGTATATATTCATGTAGCCATCACCTAGATCAACATATCAAACATTATCACTAAATTTTCCCCCCATTTGTATATTTTTAAATGAGAGAAAAATTTTAAAGTAAATCATGGCTCAAGAATTGTTTCAACCTTTAAATATACTGGAACACAGAGTATGGCATTTTGAGCTATAAAGCTCACTACTATCTAAAGTAAAAAGAAATGAACTTGAAGCAGCTCAAGTCAGGGGTCTGAAACAGTTTTTAAGAGGATGTCTAATTAGTTCAGTTCAAGTACAGCAAAACTATTACATGGGCCACTGCTAATTATAGACCTAGCTTGCAGTGGCCACATACACTGATATCCTCCCTCATGTGATACACACACTACTTTGCAGTTCAACATGGTATAATCAAGACTTCTTTTATTTTTCTACTCAGGTTCATATTATGTTGCATTATCAATTTTCTTGTTGGTGTATTTTGAAGAATGCACAACGGGAAATTTAATCAACCTATACATTTCTTATGAGCTCTTCTTATATAAGGATATTGCCAATGCTAATCTAGGTTAATTAGATCTTATTCAAATTTGCTATGAGGGGTCACCAGTCCTAAAACAAAAAATGTATGAAAGTGAAATAAAAAAGAATTTGACACTCATAAATTTAAAAACTTACATTGAAATCTCATTAAATTATAAGAACAGAAACAAGCATTTCCTTATAATTCACACCCAAAACAATTATGCACCATCTTAAAATCTTATTTTTTTATAAATGTAGTTGGGACCTTTGTATTTCAAACTAAATTATGATGTGTTTTAAATGAGTACTTTTTCTGTGCTGTGATTTATAGCTGTGATATCTCTTGGTTCCTTTGTCACATATTCCAGTGGAAAATAAAAGGATAAAAATATGGCACAAGGCATTAAAAATTGGAAGCTAAAGTTATTCAAAACTTAGATGTAAGCTGATTTTTCCTTAAATATACAATAATTCCTTTTAGTCTCAGATTGTATTTCCTTCAGGTAGACGTTTAGTAATTGACTTTTTAAGGGGGGAAGCAATTATTTAGAATGTTGTATCAAAGAAATAATTCATCAAATTCAATGGCTTCATTCCCTATTGGTCAAATCCTTTGTTAACTTTGGGGATTGGAAACAGAGTTTTATATGATTGAGAAAAGGTACAAAAATTGTTTTATTTGTTGAAAAGCCTCCTATGATATGGAATACAGTATATAGAAAGATAGTTCTCTTATATTTTTTACCTTAAGTTCAGATGGAAGATTTTGGGTTAGATATGTGAAGATAGCTCCTAATGACGAAATGTATGTAAGTCAAAATTTTGAACAATAGTCCTGATTTTCAAGTCTATTATTGTTAAAATATATTATGACTTTACATATTGATAATCTTAATGATATATATAAGTGCCATGTTTTTATGATGCCCCAAAGGAGATTTGGCCAACATTGAGGGAGGATATGGATTAGTGGAATGTGTTCCAAGGTTATTTTCAGGCTGATTCTGATATTCAGTCTGTATGTTCTGTGACTGGAAAAAGATTATCAACAAGATTCCTCAACCAAGAAGAGACCCATAGACAAGTGGAACAGACTAGAGAGGCCAGATATTAACGCAAGCATTGATGGTCAATTAATATCTGATAAAGGAGCCATGGATATACAATGGGGAAATGACAGCCTCTTCAACAACTGGGGTTGGCAAAACTGGCCAGCTACATGTAAGAGAATGAAACTGGATCATTGTCTAACCCCTTACACAAAAGTAAATTTGAAATGGATCAAAGACCTGAATGTAAGTCATGAAACCATAAAACTCTTAGAAAAAAATATAGGCAAAAATCTCTTGGACATAAACATGAGCGACTTCTTCATGAACATATCTCCCCGGGCAAGGGAGACAAAAGCAAAAATGAACAAATGGGACTATATCAAACTAAAATTTCTGTACAGCAAAGGACAACATCAGTAGAACAAAAAAGCATCCTACAGTATGGGAGAATATATTCATAAATGACATATCCTATAAGGGGTGGACATCCAAAATATACAAAGAGCTCATGCACCTCAACAAACAAAAAGTAGATAATCTAATTAAAAAATGGGCAGAGGATATGAACAGACACTTCTCCAAAGAAGAAATTCAGATGGCCAACAGGCACATGAAAAGATGCTCCACATCACTAATCATCAGAGAAATGCAAATTAAAACCACAATGAGATATCACATCACACCAGTGAGGATGGCCACCATCCAAAACACAAACAACAACAAATGTTTAGCAAGGATGTGGAGAAAAGGGAACCCTCCTTCCTACACTGCTGGTGGGAGCAAATTGTTCAACCATTGTGGAGCAGTATGGAGGTTCCTAAAACTAAAATGCCATTTCACCCAGAATTCCACTCCTAGGAATTTACCCTAAGAATTCAGGATCCCAGTTTCAAAAAGACATATGCACCCCTATGTATTATCGCAGCACTATTTACAATAGCCAAGAAATGGAAGCAACCTTAGTGTCCATCAGTAGAGGAATGGATAAAGAAGTTGTGGTACATATACACAATGGAATATTATTCAGCCATAAGAAAAAACAAATCCTACCATTTGCAACAACATGGATGGAGCTAGAGGGTATTATGCTCAGTGAAATAAGCCAGGTGGAGAAAGACAAGTATCAAATGATTTCACTCATCTGTGGAGTATAAGAACAAAGAAAAAAACTGAAGGAACAAAACAGCAGCAGACTTACAGAACCCAGGAATAGACTAACAGTTACCAAAGGGAAAGGGACTAGGGAGGATGGGTGGGAAGGGAGGGATAAGGGGAAGAAGGGGCATTATGATTAGCACACATAATGTAGGGGGGTGGCACGGAGAAGGCAGTATAGCACAAAGAATACAAGTAGAGATTCTATAGCACCATACTACACATGATGGACAGTGACTGTAATAGGGTATGTGGTGGGGACTTGATAATGGTGAGAATCTAGTAACCACAATTTTGCTCATGTAATTCTATATAAATGATACCAAAATTTAAAAAAAGACTCCTCAACCATAACACTAGGGCTAATATCCTATCCTGCTCAAAATTACCAGTTGTTACTTTTAAAGATAAGCTAGCCATTAGAAAAAAGCATGTAAAAATAATCTTCTTTGGTAGCCATACTTTATAAATCTGTGCCTCTGAGGGGACTTTTAAATAACAATTCATATAATTACAGAAATCTTACAGATCATCTGTATTACCCATGTGTCCAGTACAAAATTATGCCATACATCTCAGACAGATGGCTGTTCACAAATTCAGCCTCTGCTTAAGCATATAGATTTAAAGTGTACTAATTCCCAAGGTGGCATGTTCTACTGTTGGATAGATCTACTTGGAAGATGACATAAAAGAGACTGAGAAGCATGGTACAAGGCACACCCTATATCTGAGATAAATATAAAATCTGCTGCCTTATGACTCCCCCCATTGATAAGAGATGGATACAACTGTGATGATGAAAAAAGGAACTGGCAGGAAAATGGTGAAAAGTCCTCCCTGGTCCAGGGTCTCTGTCAGCTGTGATATCATTTTCCCATGCCACAGAATCCAAACAGGCTGTGAACATGAGGTCATGGCATTGACAATAGTATCTTAACACTAAACTACTACCAGACTTCAAAATATCTGCAGATTTTTAGTTTCTTTCTTTTTGTTGCATTAACCTAGAAAGCCATCTCTTAGGAAAGTGTAGTAATGTTGAATATTGTCCTTCTCTAAGAACTAAAAGGGAAAAGCAATGTGATATTTCCCTTTCCTTTCTTCCAAGTAGTTTTACAGTTTAAATGTAAGAATATAGTTTTGTGCTAACAAATTTCACAGTCTGACCCAAAAGTGCCACATTGTACTTTAATTATAGTGTTGTTCACCAGGATGGGTATGAGACTGACTTACTGCAACAGCTATATATTTTAATTGCATGAACTTCTACTTGTTTAGAATGAACCTTATTATTCATTCTGATTATAAAAATTTAATAGACATATAATTAAGTACATTATTCAATGATATTAATTGTGTGAATTAATTTGTAGAAAAATGAATATCCAAGTGTAAAGCATTATAATGATACAATGGCAAAAAACAGATGAATTTGTAATTATGATGCCGTCAAAAGAGACCTTGACCTGAAAAGTTAGTCACAGGCCTATATTTCTTTTGACTGAAGTCTTCTTAGGTTACATTAATGAGTTGTGAAAAACAAATTTTATCAATTTAATTAAACATGCTTATTGGTTGAATAAAGCCATCACATCATTGCTTTTGGAATCCCTTAGATGAAACAAAGTATCAGTTGAAAAGAAAACAATTCAGTAACTTCTTTAAGGAGACAGCCTAAAATGGATTATTTACTGTGCCCAGCAGAGAGATTTATTATTAATACATGGATCACCTTTGGTATACACATGCCCACACTTGTGTGTGGTTATGCTATCAGCATAACCTCCTCCTCAGTAATGATTTCATCATTGTATTTATTAAGTCATTTAAGATAGTAAAATAAAAATATCTAAATAATTAATGAAAATTCATTTAAGACAGTAAAATGAGAATAAAAGGGTATATGCCTAATAGGGTTGTGAAGATTAAATGACAATATGTGTCAAGTACTGGGAAGAAAGTTTAGCTTATAATAAAAATTCATTACTGTTACCCTTTCTCATTTAGTTAAAAAATATCAAATGGTTATTATAGACCATGTGTCATAATATGCTTGGGGATAAAAAGTCAAAATCAGTTGTGGTTTCTGTTCTCATGGAATTTACAATCTTGTGAAGGATCCAGACATTGATCACACATAAGGGTCACACACATACTTGTAAACTTGTAACTGTGTTAAGTACTGTGAAGGATAGTCATGTGGTGCTCTACCAGCCTGTTAAGAGGGAAAACTGGTGAAAGTTTCTCAATGGCCCACTGGTTGTGATACTGGAGACAGGCAGGACAGACGGGAGTCAGGAAACAGATCTTTCCTCCCCCCCAGCACCAGCTCCATTCCCCTACATCCCCCAACCTCACTCTAGGGGATGAGCAGCTCCAGAGACTGGAGCTTCTGGGCAATACAGAGCACCACATGGAAATATGAAATGTCAAAAGAACACGATACAGACCAAAATCTCACAAACCCCAGAAAAGGGCCAAATGAAACTGAACTCACCAGTTTTCCTGAAAGAGAATTCAAAATAAAAATCATAAACATGCTTATGGAGGTACACAAAAATATTCAAGAACTCAGGAACAAATTTAAGACAGAGATTCAATCATTAAGAAATTCCATATCTGAAAAGAAACATACAATGGAGGGATTTAAAAGCAGATTAGATGTAGTAGAAGACATGGTAAATGGAATAGAAATTAGAGAAGAGGAATACAAAGAAGCTGAGGCACAGAGAGAAAAAAGAATCTCTAAGAATGAAAGAATATTGAGAGAACTGTGTGACCAATCCAAATGGAACAATATTTGCATAATAGGGGTTCCAGAAGAAGAAGAGAGAGAAAAAGGGATAGAAAGTGTCATTGAGGAGGTAATTGCTGAAAACTTCCCCAGTCTGGGGACGGATATAGTCTCTCAAGCCATAGAGATGCGCAGATCTCCCAACACAAGGGACCCAAGGAAGACAACGTCAAGACATATAATAATTAAAATGGCAAAGATCAAGGATAAAGACAGACTTTTAAAAGCAGCTAGAGAGAGAAAAAAGATCACATACAAAGGAAAACCCATCAGGCTATATTCATATTTCTCAACAGAAACCTTACAGGCCAGAAGGGAGTGGCATGATATATTTAATTCAATGAAGCCGAAGGATGTCGAACCAAGAATACTCTACTCGGAAAGGTTATCATTTAAATTTGAAGGAGGGATTAAACAATTTCCAGATAAGCAAAAGCTGAGAGAATTTACCTCTCACAAGCCACCTCTACATTGCAATTTGGAGGGACTTCTATAGATGGAAGTATTCCTAAGACTAAGTAGATATCACCCAAGGGGTAGAGAAAGAGTACAGAAAATGATTCATAACATACAAAGAATGGAGGAGGAAGACAAAGGAGGAAAAAAATGAATCTTTAGGTTGTGTTTGTAATAGCATACAAAGTGACTTAAATTAGACTGTTAGATAGGGAATAACCCTTGAACTTTTGGTAATGACAAATCTAAATCCTACAATGGCAATAAGTACATACCTATCAATAATCACCCTAAATGTAAATGGTCTGAATTCAATCAAAAAATGTAGAGTCACTGAATGGATAATAAAACAAGACCCATCTATGTGCTGCCTGCAAGAGACTCACTTCAAACCCAAAGACATACACAGACTAAAAGTAAAGGGATGGAAAAGGATATTTCATGCAACTAATAGGGAGAAAAAGCAGGAGTTGAAGTACTTATATCAGACAAAATACATTTCAGAACAAAGAAAGTCACAAGAGACAAAGAAGGACATTATATAATGATAAATGGGTCAGTCCTACAGGAGGATATAACTATTAGAAATATCTATGCACCCAACCAGGATCACCTACATATGTGAAAGAAATACTAACAGAATTAAAGGGGGAAATATAATGAAATGCATTCATTTTAGGAGACTTCAACACGCCACTCACTCCAAAGGACAGATCAATCAGACAGAAAATAAATAAAGAGACAGAGGCACTGAACAATGTATTAGAACAGATGGACCTAATGGACATCTACAGAACACTCCATCCAAAAGCAACACGATACACATTCTTCTCAAGTGCACATGGAACATTTTCAAGGATAGATCATATAATAGGCCACAAAAAGAGCCTCAGTAAATTCAAAAAGATTGAAATTGTACCAACCAGCTTTTCAGGTCACAAAGGTATGAAACTAGAAATAAATTACTCAAAGAAAATGAAAAAGATGACAAACACATGGAGGCATAATAACATGCTCCTAAATAATCAATGGATCAATGACCAAATAAAAACAGAGATCAAGCAATATAGGGAGACAAATGACAACAAAATTCAACACTGCAAAATCGCAGTGAAGGCCGTGGTAAGAGGGAAATATATTGCAATACAGGCCTACCTCAGCAAAGAAGAACAATCCCAAATGAACAATCTAAACTCACAATTAATGAAACTAGAAAAGGAAGAAGAAATGAGGCCCAACGTCAGTAGAAGGAGGGACATAATAAAGATTAAAGCAGAAATAAATAAAATTGAGAAGAATAAAACAACAGAAAGAATCAATGAAAGCAGAAGCTGGGTCTTCAAGAAAATAAAATAGATAAACCCCTAGTGAGACTTATCAAGAAAAAAAGAGAGTCTACAGACATAAACAGAATCAGAAATGAGAAAGGAGAAATCACTGTGCACACTACAGAAATACAAAGAATTATGAGAGAATACTATAAAAAATTATATGCTAACAAACTGGGTAACCTAGAAGAAATGGACAACTGTCTAGAAAAATACAACCTTCCAAGGCTGACCCAGGAAGAAACAGAAAATCTGAATAGACCAATTACCAGCAAAGAAATTGAATTGGTAATTAAAACCTACCTAAGAACAAAACCCTGAAGCAGATGGTTTCACTGATGAATTTTATCAAACGTTTAGTGAAGACCTAATACCGATCCTCCTTAAAGTTTTCTAAAGAGTGGAAGAGGTGTGAATACTCCCAAACTCATTCTACGAGGCCAACATCACTCTAATTCAAAAAAGCAAGCAAAGACACCACAAAAAAGAAAATTACAGACCAATATCCTTGATGAGCATACATGCAAAAATAATGAACAAAATATTAGCAAACCGAATTAAAAAATACATCAAAAAGATCATCCATCATGATCAAGTGGGATTCATCCCAGGGATGCAAGGATGGTACAACATTAAAAAATACATCAACATCATCCACTACATCAACAAAAAGAAAGACAAAATCTACACGATAATCTCCATAGGTGCTGAAAAAGCATTCAACAAAATTCAACATCCATTCATGATAAAAACTCTCAACAAAATGGGTAGAGAGGGCAAGTACCTCAACATAATAAAGGCCATATATGACAAACCCACAGCCAACATTGTACTTAACAGTGAGAAGCTGAAAGCTTTTC
Organism: Smutsia gigantea; assembly: GCA_032199065.1. Taxonomy (NCBI): domain Eukaryota; kingdom Metazoa; phylum Chordata; class Mammalia; order Pholidota; family Manidae; genus Smutsia; species Smutsia gigantea. The sequence continues at coordinate 35,162 of JAVSCE010018182.1, read as the reverse complement.
CTTTAATATCAGAACAAGACAAGAATGCCCACTCTCCCCAATTTTTTTCAAAATGGTTCTACAGGTCTTAGCCATGGCAATCAGACAACACAAAGAAATAAAAGCATCCAGATTCGTAAGGAAGAATTCAAACTGTCCTTGTTTTCAGATGACATGATATTGTACATAAAAATCACTAAAGAATCCACTCCAAAACTACTAGGTCTAATATCTGAATTCAGCAAAGTTGAGGGATATAAAATTAATACACAGAAATTTGTTGCATTCCTATGCACTAACGATACACTAGCACAAAGAGAAATCAGGAAAACAATTCCATTCACAATTGCATAAATTAGAATAAAATACCTGGGAATAAACCTAACCAAGGAAGTGAAAGACTTCTACTCTGAAAACTACAAGATGCTCATGAGAGAAATTAAAGAAGATACCAATAAATGGAAGCACATTCCGTGCTCATGGAAAGGAAGAATTAATATGTCAAAATGGCCATCCTGCCTAAAGCAATCTACAGATTCAATGCAATCCCTATCAAAATACCAACAGTATTCTTCAATGAACTACAGCAAATAGTTCTAAAATTCATATGGAACCACAAAAGACCCCGAATAGTCAAAGCAATCCCAAGAAGCAAGAATAAAGTGCGGGGAATTATGCTCCCTGACTTCACACTCTACTACAAAGCCACATAATCAAGACAATTTGGTACCGGCACAAGAACAGACCCATAGACCAATGGAACAGACTAGAGAACCCAGATATAAACCCAAGCATATATGGTCAATTAATATATGATAAAGGAGCCATGGATATACAATGGGGAAATGACAGCCTCTTGAACAGCTAGTGTTGAAAAAACTGGACAGCTACATGTAAGAGAATGAAACTGGATTATTGTCTAATGCCATATACAAAAGTAAACTTGAAATGGATCAAAGACCTGAATGTAAGTTATGTAACCATAAAACTCGTAGAAGAAAACATAGACAAAAATCTCTTGGACATAAATGTGAGCAACTTCTTCATGAATATATCTCCCTGGGCAAGGGAAACAAAAGCAAAAATGAACAAGTGGGACTATATCAAACTAAAAAGCTTCTGTACAGCAAAGGACACCATCAGTAGAACCAAAAGACATCCTACAGTATGGGAGAATATATTCAGAAATGACATATCCGATAAGGGGTTGACAATCAAATTATATAAAGAGCTCACGCACCTCAACAAACAAAAAGCAAATAAGCCAATTAAAAAATGGGCAGAGGAGCTGAACAGACACTTCTCCAAATAAGAAATTCAGGTGGCCAACAGGCACATGAAAAGATGCTCCACATCGCTAATCATCAGAGAAATGCAAATTAAAAATATAATGAGATATCACCTCACACCATTTAGGATGGCCACCATCCAAAAGACAACAACAAATATTGGCGAGGTTGTGGAGAATGGGGAACCCTCCTACACTGCTGGTGGGAATGTCAATTAATTCAACCATTGTGAAAACAGTATCGAGGTCTTCAAAACACTCAAAATAGATATACCATTTGACCCAGGAATTCCACTCCTAGGAATTTACCCTAAGAATGCAGGATCCCAGTTTGAAAAAGGCATATGCACCCCTATGTTTATTGCAGCACTATTTACAATAGCCAAGAAATGGAAGCAACCAGGTGTCCATCAGTTGATGAATGGATAAAGAAGAGGTGGTACATATACACAATGGAATATTATTCAGCCATAAGAGGAAAACAGATCCTACCATTTGCAGCAACATTGATGGAACTAGAGGGTATTATGCTCAGTGAAATAAGCCAGGCGGAAAAAGACAAGTATCAAATGATTTCACTCATATATGGAGTATAAGAACAAAGAAAAAACCAGTGTAACAAAACAGCAGCAGATTTACAGAACCCAAGAAAGGACTAACAGTTACCAAAGGGAAAGAAACTCGGGAAGATGGGTGGGAAGGGAGAGATAAGGGTGAAAAGGAGGTATTAGATTAGCACACATAGTGTAGCGGGTGGGGCATACGGGGAAGGCAGTATAATACAGAGAAGACAATTCATCTATAACATCTTATTATGCTGATGGATGGTGACTGTAATGGGGTATGTGGTGGAGATTTTATAATTGGGAGATCTAGTAACCATAACATTGCTCATGTAACTTTATGCTAATAATAGTAAAATTAAAAAAATACACTGTGGTAAATATATTAGGTCTTTGTTCCTGGCTCCTGGCACAAAGCTCCTTAAACCTTCATGATTTACTGCATGATTTTTTGTCATTCATAGGAGCCCATTTTGATCTTATGCTAATTGGCAATTTATGGTGGTGTCCCTAGATAGGCTCAGGATGGGACTGGCCACCAGAAAGACCAAATGACTAGAGGGTTGGAACTTTCAGCCCCAGTCCTTGACCTCTGAGAATTGGAGATGGGCTGCAGATCAAACTTCTTAAAAACTCTCGAAAGAATAGGTGGCAACTTTCATGTTGACAAGCTTCCACAAGATGGGAGGGTGGTGTGTCCTGCTTAGGACACTTTTTGACCCTGCCCTTTGTACTTCTTCATCTAGCTGTTCATCTGTATCCTTTATAATGAACTGGTAAGCATAAATGAACATATCTCTGAGCTCTGTGAACTGCTATAGCAAATTAAGCAAACCTGAGGAAATGACAACCTGATCATGAGATTGGCTTCTGAAAGAGAAGGGGGCAGTCCAATAGGACTGAGACCTTAACTACTGTGTCTGACACACTGTGATAGTGTCAGAATTGAATTGTAAGTCACCCATCTGGTGTTGTCGAATTGTTTGGTAGTATTGGAAAAAAGTACACATTGTCCCTCCAAGAAATACAAGGGGATCAGTTGCAGTGTGCTAGTGTTACAGGTTGACTTCATTCCCCTGTCCTTGTCCTCACCACGGCAAAGAATTTGAAGGTGGAGACACAATAGTGAAGCAGAGGGAAAGTTTTATTTGCATACATTAGAGAGAGGAGCAGGCCAGAGTGAAGGTAGACAAAGACACCTGACCTTTAGGGTAGGTTCTATTTATCATGACCTAACCAGGAAGGCATGTCTTTTGATTGACAGGGTGAGATCATTTGATTGATAGCTCTAGTTATATGCCCATTCCTCTTGGTATGCATGTCTTTTCCCAAAATGCACACAGAAAATCCCATGGGATGGAGGGAAGTAAAACTGCAGTTTTACTTTAATGAGATTATGAGGAGGTGTGATTTGGGCAGTTCTTTGTTTTGTTCAGTTGCACCTGCATTGGGACCTGGTTGGGACTGCTTTGGCCTGGTCCCAGTAGGCAAGAAGTTATCTCCCTGCAAAGCCTTTGTTGTCTTCATGTGGCAGTTTGGGTGGTTTTTCCTTGAACTTTATCTTCCCCTTTCCCAGCTGCTCATGTCTATCTTTCTACCTAACATTCCTAACACTAGGGGCAGAAGATAAAATAATGAATGAGAAACAACTCCTACCCTCAAAGAGTTCATGTTTAGCATTATATGTTTCACATCCATTGCCAAAAAATTAATTATAATTATTATATCTTTGGAAAACAAGGTGATTGCATTGTCCGTCTCCACCCTTTCACTTTTGCCCACACACGTTATTTTTTATTTTAATTGCTATCATATTTTTCTTCTCTTTTATTATAAAAATAGAAATTTACTGATTGAGCATCTTTGGGAAAATTCGTTTGAGTAAGTTAAGGAATCAAATTAAATGGCTGGAACATACCAAAGAAAAAAACCCTGAGTCTTGCTATTACTGGTTGTAACTCAGGGGGAAAATATGTTCCCAGCCTGGGGCAAATAACCTTGAAGCTGAAATCAAAGGGAGAAATAAAGTGGGTGAAACCCGTTTATTGCTTATAAGGAGTTGTCCACTTAAATTCGCCAGTGTTTCTCACCACCTGGCTGCAAAATGGACCCCACCAAACTTCTCCCATCCAGTTACACCCTCGCTCCCCCCACCCTTGCAATCACCTGTTGATATGGAGATGGACTGCTTCTCTCTACCCCTTGGAAACACCTACTGATATGGAGATGCACTAAGGCCAGGAGAGAGATTCTGGAAATATTGCTATTTTACCCACACTTGTTGAATGTGTTGTTTTCTTGGTCCTTGTCTTCTAGAAGGATAGGATTCAATCAAGAGACAGACTTAGAACAGTCTTGAGTGGGAGGAGCTTATTAAGAAAAGCGAAAGTACTCTCAAGAAGGCTGGAGAGTGGGATGTCTGGAAACCAGAAGCAGTCCTGATTAGGGTTGGCTTTTAAAATGGTGGAAAGCCCCTCCCCGCATCTTATGTCATTTCATTGATGTATTGATTGACAGTTTCAGGTTATATAACCTTTCTAGTACACAGGTGCTTACCCATAATTACCTGAACAAAACCCAAGGGTTGGGGTGGGGGCAAAACTGCAACATAAATTTATTATAATTATGGAATAATGAACTTCGAGGTATCTCTGGGTCACTGTCTAGGTCTTAGTATGCTTGCGGCCAATCTGTCTTAAAGGTCTGGAAGCCCCATTGGGCTTTTTACATCTTGTTTGATCCTGTTAAGGCAGGAGACTGAACCATAAACAGGAGAGATTTTGGGTGTGTTCTGCCATCTGGTGATAAGGAGGTAGGTGGATAGGGAGAGATCCTTGTCCAGGACAAGGTGGGACCCACTCATGTCTGCCTAGCTACGTGACACTTCCCTGATAGTTTGATATGAAATACTAATGGGAATATCATTCTGAAATGTGATCAAAATGTATTGAAGACCATGATCTTGACAATATTAAGATGGTGCAGATGACTTGGAGGCATTTTTCAAGAGAAAAATAGTTTTTAAGGAAACAGTATTTGGATTTAGAAAAATATGAAATGAAGCTGAAACTCATTCCTGGGCCAACTACATTGTTTTATTTGCAGGCAATTACATGATTTTAAATGTCATCAATAGGCAAATGTGAATCTCCTTTCAAGTATAACAAAACCAAGGCATCCAAGTAGTTGCTCATCATGTTTTTCAGATATTTAAGAGGAATTTGTGAGACAAAATTAATAAAATGAAAATTTGGGCCAAAAATGTTTAATAATAGTTATGCAATAGAATTATCTACATCTGTCTTTTTTCCTCACCATTTTTTCCTTCTTGTCAGAGGAATTGTCATCTCAGACCCTGATCATTGCAATCAACCTGCTAAATGCCATCCCTTTTTCTTCCCTTGCCACCCTTCACTGATTATTTTCCACACTGAAACCCAAATACTCCTGTTAAAATACAGGTCAGAAAATGGCTCTTCTCTGTTGAAAAATTTCAGTGTCTTTTCACTTGACTTAAAAGACAAAATAAATGGAAAAAACCACTACTACAACAAAAAAACTCTTTTTCCTCTCTGAGCTCATTTTCTGCTACTTTCCTCCTACTTTGACTTCACTACCCTCTTTTTTTTTTTGGTTTTGGTTTGCTTTATTTTTTAATATTTTAGGCATGCTTCTACCTCAGAGCCTTTGCATTTGCTGTTCCCTGTGCCTAGAATATTCTTCTCCAAGATATCCTCAGGATTCATTTCCTTACCAAATTCTCATCTTATCTTAAATGCCACCTTTTCATTGAGGCATTCCCTGCTGGCCACTCTGCTAAAATATCTCCCTACCTGCATCTTCCTGTATAATTGCATTTTCTAGAGTATTTATCTCATGTGACACATTATATATTATATTAATTTATTTTCTGTCTGCCCTAATACAACATAAGCTCCATGTGTTCAGGCTCCATCTTTTGGCACCCAAGTAAATGTCTGATGTCTAGTAGACACTACATTTTTGGTAGTGAATAAATCTCTCTAGTCCCTTCCAGTTACAATATTCTGAGAGCTAATATACATGTTTGTCCTGTTCATAGAACCACTCTGTTCTGCACAATTTAAAATATATTAATCAGTGGTGTGCTAGCAAACGTTTAACACCTAGTTTTCTGGGGCTAAATGCCCTACTTGTAGCACTTGGAGAATTCCAAGATGGAAATGCTTTCTCCATGAACATGAGGTTGGGGTGAAATGCACACAGTTGCCTCTCATGAGCTGGTATGAGCCATCAATAGTGTTGGGGAGGAAGAATATTCCTCTACCCTTCCACGTTTTTCTAGCTGGTTTAAGAATCAAATTAACATGAGATAGATTAACAGGAGAAAAAAAGAAAGTTTAATTATTTCCATATAGGGAATCCATAGACATGGGTTCCAAAGACAGGCAGAGTGAGGTATGTATGTCATCCTGAACTAAGGAGAGGGGGAAGGGAAGGAAGACAGTTCACAGAAATATGAAAGAAATATGAATATTTTTGGTGAACAAATGCTTGATGGGCCATGCAGAAACAGTGGAACACAGGCATTTTAACAGACTTTGCTGGGTGCCTCCCTATCTACCACCCCTAGCTCACATTATATTGTAGTAATCTATGGTGATAGTTCTCTTGGAGCAGTTCCTCATTCTAAATTCTTTTTATGCATTTGAGGTAGGGGGAGGTTAAAGTTTCTGGGTCTTTCGGGCCTCGATTATTTTCAGTTCTGACATCATCTGCATTGTCAGAATGGCACATCTTGGGGTGGCCTGCCCTTGGACCCTACAATAGCACATACTGGTTCAACACATTTAATGTACCCAGTCACCAGAGGAGACTGGTATTATTTTGGCCATTTTTTTCACATGGAGAAACTACTACATAGATAGGTTAAGTATGCCCCAAGGTCACATAGCTTGGAAATGTTCTAACTTGGAGATGTCTGAAGATTGACTACAGAGCCTCGGCTCAGAGAAATTCAATTACACTGCAGGCATTAGACAAATTACATGAAATAAAAATAAGATATCAAAATGAGGAAAATTGTAACCACCTGTATTATGTATATTGTTTAAGTGTCAGCTAAGAAGCTATGTGGTTTTTTTTAATTTTGAATCTTTAAAAAATATGTCAGTTTCCCAAGGAGAGGGCCAAGGCAGTGAGCTTTGGTTAGGCTTCTCTTTAGATCACTGAAAATAGTTATTGAGAGCAACTCTGATTGGTTGGCCAGATACAGTCAGTATCCTCAGTACCAATTTGAATTTCATTGTTAGGAACTGCAGGAAGGGGACAACATTTTTGTGTTTTCTAAGTTTTCTCTTCTTTCATTTTATGGGGGGGGGGGGTTCCTTGGTGAAATCAGAATCTTATTGAACTGGAAATAGAAAAATCTAGTCCCTCTCCTTATTTTCATGAAGGTACCTAGTGTGCATTTCTTTTTTTCAGTGATGCAATAATGCTGAGTTATAATGTAGTAATTATGTTAGGTGCTACCTGGTTTTTACATCTTTTAGTCATTACAATCAGCCACCAGACCAAGGACTCTCATTAGAAAGCAGTCTTTCTTTTATTACCATTGACTGAACATATCTGGAAGTCCTTATTAAGAATTCATGTAGTAAAATTCTGACAGTTATATGGATTAGATAAACTTGTGCTACTGCCTCAGGAGTTGAAGAATAGATTTTGTTTACCACGTAAGGTTAATTAAAAAATTTTCATGCAGTATGACCTTTGTTCTTACATCATGAACCATTGAGCAACAAGGCCTATTTAATATGCACATCACATATAAAAAATGTAATTATAATACTGTGCACCAAATTGGTTAAATGTAAAGAAAGCAAGCTCAACATTGAAAACTTTAACAAATGTCTAGATTTTAGTCATTATTTTAGATATTGACTTTTGGAGATTGAAAGAAAACATTTTGAAGAAGAATGCAAATCATCAAATTTTATTTCTGGAGGAATAAAGACTTCTGGACACCATCTGGTCAACCCATGGCATATAAGATAAACGGTGTTTGGAATATTGAAATGAATGATTAAATGGTGCAGGAGAATATAGAACTTTAACTAGTATGGCTTTCAGACATGGTCTAATTTTGACTATAGTCTATTACTGTCATAAAAATTCAGGAGTTGTAAGTTTCCTTACTGAGATTTGTTCTAGAGAACCAGCTGCAACAGAAACACTTAAATGTACTTCTAAAAATAGATTTCCAGCCCCACCTCAGATCTGCTGAATCATTTATAGATAGGCAAGGTCCTCCAAACCTGGGATTCAATGATTTGATGATGCTACTATTAAAAACAATGGAGTCAGTCATTTCTTTCACATGATAAGTTATTTTTATTAAATTTCAAATAGGATATTGAAACGTTTTTTTGGAAAGGAAAATTGTGGGGAAAAATATTAAAAGCATTGGACATGATAGAGAAACGTTAAAAGAAACAAAAAAATCAGTTGAAGCATGGAAAAGTCATTTTTTTCTCAAAAAGTATTTTAAAAAGCATAGTATGGGACTTTCTTTACAAATTAATTCAAGTCTATGCAAATGTAGAGGCCTGAACTATAAATTCTCAGTAACTCTTCTAATGCCTTTGGTGCATATTTTAGTGAACTTTGACTAATAACAGATCAGTATTTGTGAAAAAAAAATGTTCAGAGTACTAGAGATCATGTCTTTTGGCAATTTTTGTTTGTATATGTTTTGCTTACATTCTTAAGTGTTATGCGGTCTATTACCAGAACAAAAAATACTGATCTGCTTTCTTGGACAAAGATATTTAGAGGCACACCAATCTAGAAAATAATACAAAAAGCAGCAAAGGTCCATTGGTGGCATAATATGTAAAATTTCTGATAGAACTTGTCAAGTAAGTGAACAGAGGCCTGTGGAGAGCTTTTGACAGAAAACCAAATGATTGACTCAGTATGAAGCTGAGTATTAGTGTCACTCAACTTTGTGAAGACAATCTGCAATGTGTTATGAGGCCCTGATTTGACTTTTAATGTGGATAAGAGAGAGAAATGAATGATCTTTCATGGAAGTCATTAAAACAAACTTCACCCATGTCGTTTTTCAGCCAGAATTCATTGTAAAATTTTCATTATGGGTCAGAACCCTGACATATACGGATGATGATTTTTGCCATAAGTTGGCACATTTCCCAGGCTAGGAAACAGAGAATCTGCCTACTAAAAACTATGTCCTACCTGCTTCAGAAAGTGAAGTAATCTTAATCCTTCATACTAAGCAAGTCAGGATGATTCAAATTTGAATCACCACTGTTTTGGGAATATTTTGTAAGGCTGAAGCAAAATGCTTTAATTTTATGTGCCTCAGTTTCTCTAATTACAAAGAGAAAATTCTGTATAATCCATCATCCTTACATAGGGGTTGTGGGAATTAGCAAAGGAGGGATTAATAAACCCTTCAAACATAGTACATGTGATAACAGATTTGATAACATGAAAACAATATTTTATGACTAGTGGACAAAATTATTTCTTCACCTTTCCAGCACAGCATGCATAATTTGAAAACCAAGTCAGAGTGAAAAACAGTATTTAAGTGGAAGATGCTAAAAATTCAAGTGAATTTATATCTATAAGCTTAACTAGAATATATATGCATTGAACTACTTTAAAGAAAAATTCTCTTAGGTCAAAATGGGGATCATTTTTGTGACTGAGTGTGTGAAAAATACCTTCTAACATTGGATGTCACTCCAGAATCCATGCCCTTTTTCCTTTTTTTTCATTAAATTATGTATGTATTCTTGGCATTCAAAGACTTCACACAACGTTATTACTCTGTTTTATCCATACTTTTAACACAATATATTTAAAGGACATTTCCCCTATGATTCCTCTGGACATTTCAAAAAGAATTATGAAAGATGGTACATCTGCTTGCTGGATATTCATATTTGCTGACAATAAAAATTGGTCCACTTAAATTTTTAAGGAGATAGAATAATCTCAAACAAAATGTAAAATCAATAGCTTGTGCATTTTTTATAGAACATACTAGTTAAGCCAAGTATTAGATATGAAAGTTAAAGATCAAAATAGACCTAGAATATGATGATTTCTCTTTGGTGTTAGATATCTTTTCCTAAGTGGAGGGGATATGCTCCAGCCAAGTTTTTGTAAAATGAATTTATGTTAAGTGAATTTTCCTTTCCGATGGACTTCCAACAGAAAATTAAAAATTTATTCTGCTGGTTATAAAACAAATTCTTATTGACTCCTAGATGTATGAAAATCATCCTGAGGTATGCAAATGCTTGAAAGTTGCATTTAGATGCAAAATTATTACTTTTTGATAATCTGTAACTATATTGTACATATACAGTATCTGAGTTTCTTGTCAGTAAAGAGAGGTAATTTGAATTTTAATATGTTCTTGTATAATAATATTTACCGTTGACTTGAGTTTATGATTATACGTAAGGTACAAGACAATAATAATCCTCTAAATTCAGAATAAGTCAGGAAAAGAAAAAATACTGATTAAAAATAAAATACAATAAGGTGCCTGTGTTTCTGATAACGTGAGAATCTGTCTCAATGACTGCTCCATTCTCTATAAAATGCTTGTTAATTAACTTTCAGTATGTATGTTATTAACATATTGCAGTAAATGGTGTCCAGAAATCCTGCACAAGTAACAGTCTCAACACCAACAATTGTATGAAGCTCTTGCCCAGCCCCTAGTCACCTTAACCATGTTCATATTCGAACACTGAAGACTCTTCCTGCGCTCTTCATCTCACTTGAACTTATTGACCCCTTGAAGGTATCTCCTGAAGTTCTACAGTTGGCTTGACAGGAAGACAATTGGTGTACTAAAGTACAAACCTAAACTGCTCCCTCCTTGCTGAGAAAGGGAAGTTTACGAAAGTATGTGCTGGAACTAGGTTCTGGCAACTGGCTGCCAATCATGAGCATGTTAGTGGACGGTGCCTGTGTTGACTTGACTGCTCTTCTCCCAAAATAAAGACTTGTTAATTGACTTTCAGTGGTATCATCATTAGGATATATTAGCAAAATGGTGTTTTTGAGCTTGACAGAAGATTATCATCAATCTGAGGCCAGCAAAATACTATTTGCTAGCTTCAGCGGGTCCGGTCTGAAGTCATATATTCATTTATTAGTTAATGCTACTTTCAGGTAAATTAGTAAAGTTGGGTATTAGGCAGTTTTTAATGTATTATCTTAACTAAGGCAAATGATGTTGCAGAGTCTTCAACTAGGCGTATGTCTTTGTATAATTAATTAACATTTAGCAGTGGCACTTTGGAAGGTAGTTTGAGATTAATTTCCTGAAGTTTAGAATACCATTTCATGAATCCTCATTGACCAAAGTACACATGTAAAGTTATGTTTGTAATTCATGGTCATAGAGCTTCGAAAGTCACTGAAGAGCCTAGAGCAGGAAAAAAAGTCCCTTGAACCACCCCTTCAAAGCAATCACTTTCTCCTTTATTATCTTTTGATTCCTGTATTTCTTCCACATTTCTGAATAATGTTTTTGATTGCTATGTTTATGTTTTTCACTTGCAAATATTACCTATTGACTTTTTTATGGTAATGAGGATTTAGTTCTCTTACTCTATCTTTCTTCCAATTTTATCAATATAATTCGATTTCAGTTTTGGTAAGAGTAATATTCAGTGGCTGCATTTGTTAGGATTATGTGAATATTGTTCACAACTGAGCCACATAAGTTGCTACAATTAAATCTTTCTTGTACAATATTTGTTATGTCCCAGCATTAAATATCCACATTTTTATTGGCTTAAATCAATTTAATTTTAATATTAATAAGTATGTCAGATGTATAGACCTGGCATACCTAATAATATTAAAATGAATATTATGAATATGTTAAAATAAGTACAGAACACTATTTTTTTCAGACATTCAAACATATGAACTTGTTAGCTTTTTTTTTCTTTTTTTTCCCTCACCAGGCTTCTTTCCACTACCAAGTCCTGATCTAGGCTGGACCTGTTGCTGTCTAAGATGCCATTGTGGCTTTCATGATGACTTTCCTTACCTTCTGTTCTCTTCTGTTTTGAGACCTTATTTTTTTTGATTGCCTACTCTCCTCTTAGATGACGACCTCATTTTATGAAGCTCATCTGTGCTTGGCAAAATTCTTTGATGACCCTCAAAATTCCTGTCATTCACCTGGTTCCAGTTATCTAATCAAACATTAATCTAGGTGCTGCTATGAAGGGACTTTTCAGATGTAATTAAGTGTCCAAATCAGTTGACCTTAAAACAGCATGTTGGGGTAACAGCCATCACCCAACCTGCTACCGCTTTTCAGGATTGCCCATTCAGTGCCCTGGGTCTAGAACATTTCCCTAAAGGGAAGTTGGGTGCCAAAGCTGTCTGTTGGCCCCAGGTTCTACCTCCTTATTAGGAGAAACATTTCCTCTGTGCTACGTAGGCAGTGAGCTTCCTTGTATTGCTTAAGCATGAGCTTCATAGGGCACCTGGCCAGCCCCACCAGTATGTGTGGCCCCTGTGGGAAGGGAACAGGGTCTTGCCTGTAGTGCCAGAAGAGTGGGCCCTGTCCTTTGCCCATGGCTAGCTACTGGGAGGGACCCACTGGCCACCGGACACCAGCACATACTACCAATGCTGACCATGCTGCTTCTCTTCTGTGTGTGAGAGGGAAGCCTGGTTCCCAACGGTGCCTTGTGTGTTTTCTTCTTGGTGACTCTGAGTCTGTAGAAAATGCAGCAGGCTGAGGTCTGTGGGCTCCGACAACTGGTGGTGGGCATTGCTGTGATCTTTGCCATCTTCCATGGTGGGAATCCTCATTTTGGATTGGTAGTTGGGTCTTCCTGATCAAAGTAGAAAGATTATCTGGGTGGGTCAAACCTAATCACAGCTGCCTTATAAAATCAGAGAATTTTCTTCAGCTTGTGTAGAAAAGGAAGTAAGAGGTAAGACACAAGGATTCAAGTCACTGTTGCCAGCTTGAAGGCGGGGGGGTGGATCACGTGCCAAGGAATGTGGACAGCCTCTAAGACAAGCCCCTAGCTGACAAAGAGCAAGAAAAGGGGACCTCAGCCTGACAACCACAAGAAACTGAGTTTTGCCAAGAATCTCAGTGGGCTTGGGAGCTATTTCTCCCCCACAGCTTTCAGATAAGAGCCCAATCTGGCTGGAGCCCTGATTTTAGCCTTATGACATTCTAATCAGATAAGTTGTTATTATTTGAAGTAATAAACAGAAATTGTTTTAAGTGTCTGAGTGTGTGGTAGTTTATTATGCAACAGTATGAAACTGACATAGCATCCTGCCTCAGTTCCTGAGGAAATTTATGGTATCTTAAATACCTAAATATAATCATGAAATCATTTTTAATATTTTATTTTTTATTTATTCAATGTATTTTATATGTGAATAGAAGAGCACATATATTATTGACATTATAAAATGGATTTATTTGGTGTGTAAATACTTACTTAATCACCTAGATATTGTGATGATATCTTTACAATGTAGATTCAACCAAAGATTAGATACTATCACATATACTAAACACTAAATATAGAAAAAATTCTAGCAGCAGCATGTAGACAGTGTTATAATTTTTGTAAAACTAAGTTCAATCAACATTTATAAGTATCTATTATATTACTAACCACATGCTATGTGCTGTGGGACACATAGAATGGGGAAGAGCGTGGACTCTAGTGACCAAAATCTGTGGATTTTTTTTTTTGGTGTTTGAATAATTAAACATTTCTTCAGGAGTAATGAAAGTGTTGTATATACACACCCATCTTACAAGTAGTTTAACAGTGAAACAGCTAACTTATTGCTTTGACTCTGTGGTGTTAACAAGCAACTCAATATTTTTTCCTTTACTGAATGACTTTGTTGATGAAACTTAGTAGTTGTCATGTTGGAGCTTCTATTTTTTAGAAGTTAATGAAAAATACATTATTCCCCAGAGTAAGTCAATCTCAGATAACGTTCACAAATGTATTAAAATAAACATGTTTGCATAGGTTAAACCTGGAGATAGTATTTGCTAAACAAACGTGTGAACCTGCTCAGTCTCCCATTTCTCCAAATAGAAAAGTTGAACAACCACTTCCTTTATTCTGCGTGATTTCAGATCTGCTCCATGAATGGTAGTGCATGTTTTTAAGTATGAGCAAACTTTATTATGTAGCCCCCAGAGATATAATCAACAGAAGGCTAACGCTTAGGCTGTTTCTGCTATAGGTAAAATCCGTCTGTCTACTACAGAAGCAGCATTCAATTCAGCTTTGTCTGAGTAGAACAAGATCTATACTTCAGGCCATGCTCTATCCAGTGACAGAAAGGCACAGGGAAATGTGACTGTAAGACTTTTGCATTTTGAGAACATGGAGTTACAAGCAAAGTCCAAGTATTTGTCTCTCAAATTCGGTCGACCCAGAAATACCACAAGATGGATGCTTGCAGATATTCTCATGAACACTCTGTAATCATGCATTTTGAGTTACTGGAGGAAGTCCCAGAAAGGCAGCTGATGGCTGATTTCATGTAATAGGAGTTGAGATTAACAAAGGGAAATTTATATTACATGTTTGTTTAGAGGTCTGAATATTATCTTTTTGGATCATTATAAAAGCATTATACATAGCTTTGCAGATGCTACTTTGGGAAATATGTTTCTGACATAGACATTATTTCTGAAGAGAGTGCTGTATTCATATTTTATTTGATATTTTCAAAAGGATATTTTGATCAGCCATGATCACCCCTTTGGGATTTCCCTAACACCTTGCTCTGAAAGGTATATTTCTTCTGTCTTTATGTATTTCTTTATAGAATCTAGTAATATTTGAGAGCAAGATGAAACAACGGCTCATTTGTGAAATCTTTTATAACTCTTGTTCTTTCCTCTGTGCCCAGATTAACACTTCCTAAACTTATAAAAGAGCAATTATTTCCCTCTATCTTGCTGTGTTTTTGACGATGTACATTTCCTTCAACTCTGCAAAATTGCAAGCTCCTTGAAAGCAGAGGTTATGCATTAGCCATATCTAGAACCCCTGTACAAGGCTCACATAGCCACAGGCTCTATAAATGTGTTGCTGAATTAAATCTTAAAAAAAATAATCCATGTCATCTATCAGCAAGGAATTTACAATTAGTATGTCTTGACTGAGGACCATTTGCTTCCTTAAAATGACCCAGGGTGGAAAAATGAGGGAGGCCCAGATTGTTCCTTATGGTGTGCAAAATATAGCTCCAGCCAAGGGACTCATGGGAATAACAGGAAGAGCTCTTAGACACTTAAGGCCAAAAGTAATCAGCAGACAAACAGAAGATAGAGAGGTAGAAAAAAAGATAGGAAGGTTTAAAACACCTGTATTTTATATCTCTTTCAATTATTGCCTTGAATTGGTACCCTATGTATTAGTTATCAGAATGTTATTCAAGAGTATACTGTGTAAAAATGTTTTGCAAAATCCTAAAGTTCCATACAAATGAAATCTCTCATTATTATATTACCTTATCAAAAACTAGCTTTGTAGGTGTCTCTCTCTGTCTGACATCTCAACTATCAATTCCAAGAGAGATGATTTACTTGGGAATATTCTGCTCCACAAAGTCTATGCTGTTTCTTGGATACGGGGTCCTAAAGAGGTAACTAATCGTCCCCTCAAGGGAAATGCTGCAGGAACACCCCTGAAAAGTGATAGCAAACATAACACTTGGCTTGGTAATTTAGGATTTTGTGTTCATGTGACAAAATTTTCTGTAAATTATTTATTAGCCTTTCTCTCCTTCAGTCTCAAGAAAATGTCATCAGAGTTGTGGGATATTATCAAACTGATACACAATTTGCACCATAACATAAAGCAAATCTCTTGGAAACAAAAAAGCCCTGCTGCTCCTCTTTTATATTGCAGTTAAAGTAAAATATGATATGAAAGCCACTTAAGGATTTACGAGAGGTTTATTTACAAACAAAATTCATAGTGATGCACCATTGCTTCTGCGTATTTATAAAGCAGAGCATATTAATTTAGTCTTCTGAACAAATACACATTTAAAGTAGCTTATTATTAGAAATGCGTTTCCTTATAACTTAAAAAACTTAATCATTTATGAACTAAGCTAAAAAAATAGATGAGTACTTGTTCGAGTTGGAGGGAAGAGCATCTCACATGTGAAGGGAAGAGACCTAGGAGAATCCGGTCCTCAGCACCAGCGCTGCCCTCGGTTCCTGCCCTTGTAAGCTAAAGTGTATTAAAACTGCTTCATTATGAAATGACATAATGGCTGAATGTTTACACAAGAGGAGAAAATGCAGCTCTGAACAGCTATTGGCAATGGGGCACAGAGTACAGAGGATCAGAAGCATTTTGTCAGTCAGCTATGTTTCTCGTATGCCAAACTTTATATCAAATTCTAGAGACACAATTCATGCCTTCTTGAATTTAATACAAGGAAATGTATCTCCAAATAAAATAGGCATGTTGTCTTTTGTCAAGCAGCAAAGAGAACCTTACGTTCCAGATATTCCAGAAAGTCTCAATTTTCCGGTTTACCCCATTATCAGATGATGTGTCCCAATTGTTCAATATATATGTGATATAAGTTAACATTTCTCCTTTTTCATCTTTAATTGATAAGAAATGTAGAGTGCTCAAATCCGAGTCCAATTATATTATTTAATCATTTCATATGACTAATACTATCAAGGTCATTGCTTCCATTTAATTGATTTTGTTGTACTTTTATTTTTGATCCTCCTGTGTGGTATTATGTGTATATTTGAAAACCACAATCAGTTTTTGTAAGACATTTGGGCATTGTCATTAATAAATAATTTCCAGAATTCTTCGGAATTTTTTTTCAGTTCTTTTGTTCTTGTGTTAGCCTATTTAATGGAGGCTGTGTACTTTCATATAATTCATGCTTTGCATTTTCATTTTTGTTCCAGAATTTGCTTTCTCAGACTTGAGTCCATGATTCCTGGGAGAGCCGTATAAAAGAGAGAACCTGTAAGTTCACAATGTCATTGTTCTTCACTTGATGATTTGTTACAATCAAAGATATATTTTCATAATATTGCTCATCCCAAAGGGGGTAGACAAACGTAGGTAGGCAGTGGTGGGATTTAAGAATCACTGGGTAGGAATCTTCTGTACAAATATATTTCTTTCATTGCTGGTGTAAATTAACAAACATCCTTTAAAAAAGTATAACTGACCCAAATGAGATGAATCATCTCTCTAGTCCAGATGTCTCTGAACGCCGAGACCATGTTTTAGTGGCCTATTTAAAGTCTCCACATAGATGTGTCCAAAATGCCTCATCTTAACATTCTAGTCCATGCCATCAGCATCATTTCTCACATATAGTGTTGCAATAGCTTCCTAACTATATACTCTAATTTCTTTCCATGCTGCAGTAGCACCTATATTTTCAAGATGCAAATCTAGTCATATCCCATCATCATCCACAACATTCTACAGTTAAATAACTTCACATCTTTCTTTGGCTAGAAGTAAAAAATAAATCATGATCTACAAATACCTGAATCCTATGGCTTCCACTTATGTCTCTAGCCTCACTTTTAGCTATGCTTCCCCAGGATTTCTGCTTACACCCATCTGGAACACTTACTCCCCTACCCACTTCATATTTGTTCTTTAGATATCAACCCAATCATTACATTTTCAGAATTCACCTGCTCTGAGCTCCAAAGACAAGATCTAATCTACTCCTGACATCAGGTCCTGCCCTTCTCTTTGTAATTATTTTATTAATATCACTCTCTCCCTATTAGCTTTTAAGGAAGAATGTTGGGAACTGTGTCTATTCTTGTTCTCTGTTGCATCTTTATTGCCAAGCCCAACTCATGGGATGTAGTGGGCATTCAGTAGAACATTTGTCAGATTAGTGAATGAGGCTAATAGAAAGAAGTCAACCATTCACTTTGTAATATGATTGAATGCAATCTTATTGTTTTCTTTCCAAACCTGCCTCCAAAAAATTTGACACCGAGATGAAGGGGAAGACCATGCTTTAGAAGTCTGGGCTTAATCAGGAGGTTTGAGTAGAACATTGTGGTAAGCAAGAAGGGGCTGTGGTTCATTCCAGGACAATCTGATAGGTGTTGGATAACTTGCACATAGAGAAATCCAAAAGCACATTCCACAGAGATTCAGCTGCTCTGTTTACGCTTGCAGTCTAACTGTATCCTTTAGTAGCCATGTGGAACTCTTAAACCACTGAGTAATTTGCAGTGGTTTTCTATACAAGTTATTGGTCCTAGCCATCACTGGGTAAGAAAAGAACTGTTTTCTTCTGTCTTAAAATGTAATTTTAGAAATGAGAATTCCAGAAACTGAGTGGTCTATGAATGCAAATAGAGCCTGGCTGAAGCTCTAAGACAGTGGAACTCTAATTGTCCTTGAAGAGGAATAGCTCTTTTCCAGAGAGAATTTAAATGCATGGGGATTAAAATATGCTGTGTCATTGATGGTTAAACTGATCTTCTCAGGAAGCTATCAAGGGAATGAACAATTAAAGATGAAACTCACAACAGCTAGATCCCTGACTCCCTGGGTGCTCCTCTTGAGGATAGTGAAATGAGGAATGAACTGTGATGGTCAAAACAAGAGGCGGCATAGACTATAATAAGAGAATTTGAAAGCAATCCTGTTGAATTAAAGGTCTTTCCAAAATTCATTTCTTTAGTGGTGGTTTTACATTCTTTTACAGTAGTCTGCTTTAATTTGTAGTTATTCCTCAGCTGGCCATCATCATTAAAAGAAATGGCATTGTAGTGTCACTAAATGGGAACCGTGAAAAATTTGGTGATCTTAGAATGGGAAGCAAATATGCACACTGATATTAACTGAATTGTATGATAGTTCTCCTCGGGTAGTAGCACCTATTCTCTCAGTTCAGAGAAAATGAAATTTAGAGCATTCAAATATTCTGGGACTTTTTGAAGACTGAGTTTTTCTGAAGGTTGGTTATACTAGTAAAGAAGCTGGTAACACAGTTGTAACTGACTTTGTAGAAATCTTGCAGAAGAGCAGAAGTTTCTAATTAAAATGGGGATGTGAAGTTGAGGTATAATTATGAAAATTGCTCTTATTAAAACATTATACTTAATACTGTGCCTTTGTAAAGCATGGTTTAAATGTTGAAGTGGAAATAATTGCTTTTTATCATTTGAAAATTTTTTTATTTTTCATTTGTTCCTTTACACTGAAATAAGTACAGCAATTAGATGACACTTGAAACTATAACATGATAAAAATATTTCCTGTCTTTAACTTGATCCTTAAACTAGATGGTTTTTAGCTTTTTAAGTAGTGTTTCCCCTACTTTTGTTTGTGCAAATGTCTAGGTAGAAAATAGTAGAGGAGAATGTCTTTGAGATTTATTCTTATCTAGTATGAGTTGTGAGACATGGCTAGTAATAGAAATGAGCATTTAATTATAGGACATCTGATGATGGTAGGACAGAAGAAGAACAACAACAAAACATTAATAAGACTATTTTCAAAATAGAGACCACTAAAGTTTAGAATCTGTTATAGAGCAATTGCATGGGAACTTCAAATCTGACATTGACTAGTTTTGCCTTTATTCTAGCTAGAATGGTCTAAGCCAGTAGATTCTTTCTGAATACCAAATCTGGCATAAATGAGGGGCTGACATGACATGCTTTAGAGCACCAGAGTAAAAGAGAAGGGCCTGAACACCTTAGGCCAGGATAATAGACCGAGAATGCAGTTACCTACATGGAGCTGGAAACACACATAACCATTTTCTCTTAACGAGTACTTTATAGGGCCAGTGTTCTTAAGTTTGCTGTAGGTTCTCACCCAGACACAGAATAAGTATCAATAATTAAGTATAGCACTTCCTGTGCTGACACTGGCTTTTCTGCCAGAACTTCCCTTTATAGGATGCTCCAGAAAGCTACTACCCATAGATATGGCTTGCTTCATGAGATGAAACCCCTTTGCTATTGTGGATCTACATCAATGCTTCCAAACCACTTTCACTCCATAGCACAAGTAGCTGATGAAACCTGTGTATAACACCATGCCATTAACAGATACAGCTACTCATGAGTAGAGATGATGGGTCCAGAGGTTAGAGACCATCTAGAATGCTCATGGGATAAAATAACTCAGAACTCCTTTGAGGTGCTCTGATCAAGGGATTTCCACAGTCTATGAAAAGGTAGAGATAACGGTAGCTGGGGTTAGTCTCATATCAAGTAAACTTTCCTTTATTCTGTACTTGTGAGTTTTATTAGCTGTCAGCCTATCTTGAATAGCTAGAACAAAGTTTACAGCATCACCAAAAACTCTTTTCCCCAGGCCATGGATTAGATAAAAAGAGATCTTTGGAATCAGATAATCTGATGTAGATATGGCACAGCAGTCTGTTTTCAAATAATGGGTTTGTCTTTGAGACACCTGCAGATTTTCTATTAGCATGTATTCTTGCCTACTCTAGTGTCAATGATCCCATTATTTGGATATATTTAGCTATAAATTGAAATCGGCTACTCTGATCCATCATCTTCAATCTGGTAATCATATATAAGTGATAGGGGTTTATAGCATTGAAAAAATGTCCCGTCCAGTTGTTGCCTTCAGGTGATATGCATATGTAGTTTATTAACTCTGATGTGTTAACTTTAATCCCTTTTAGCCAATGTTTCTCTTTGAAATTAATGATTTGAATCTGATACTCAAATTGGTTGAGACCTGAAAGTCAATTTGCATTCCAATTTAATTGAGTATATCCCCCATAATTTGTGTCATTTATGGTCTAGAAGAGGAGATGGATATTAAAAAATCACAATCTCAGGTAAAGCAGATAATCTTTTTCAAATGTGTTCATGTGCTTTCCCCCCCACCCATTCTTCCTTGTGTTCAGCCTGAGCCTCCAGTGGAGTCACCCACTGCTTGAAAGGAGGTAGAGTGGTAGTCATGGTGGATTAAGATTATTACAGCATGAAAGCAAAGAGAGTCACTTTTCAGATTTTGGTTCCCCAAATAGGGCACAGTGGTCATGTAGGGATATCTTAGCTTCTTCCTCTGTGCAGACACTGCAGAGGAAAAAGAGTGTGGTACAATTCCCCATACAGAGCACTTCAGAGAGTAGCCTGGGGAAGTTGAAAGCATCCTAAAGATGCCTCTGAATTATTAGCATGACGGATGAGTACAAGGTGCCTCATAGGTGTGAGATAAGAAATGCCTGAGCAACATGTCCTGGATCTGGATTGAATGGCAGACTCAAACAGCCAACAACCCCATGCATTCCCGAGTGAGATGGACAAAGTAGCCAAGATTTCTCAGGCCCTTAATGATTGAGGTAACTGGTGAACCAAAATTAGTCTGGGACCGATAAAAAGAAGCCATCCAATGCAGAGGTCTTGGGTCATAGACTTCTGCTCCAAGTGTCTATGCAGAGGACAGAATACTGCAGGGAGGTGCAGCCACCTACAGGAACTGGAGACCCATCAAAGGCTCAGACGACAGTGAGCAGTTCACGGGACCTATGTCCCATGAGGCCACATCCCTAATGCCACAAAGATATGTGAACTAGATAAAAACCTTTAAAAAAAAACAGACTGTGGCAGGCCCACCGAAAGTGGGGTAAAAGCATCCTTAGGGAATTCGAATGTTGGATTAAGTCCGAAGTGGCAGGTCTGTGAAACAAACTACCAGACAAAAACAAAGCAAAACAAAAACTATTTCACCTCAAATAAAACAGAGCTACTCTAAGAAAATAAAAAGGTTGATGGAGGTATAATTTACACACCATCAAATTTATTCATGTTAAGTGTACAGTTCAATTATTTTCAATAAATTTGCTGAGCTGTGCAAACCTCACCAATTCCACTGATGATAAAGGGTAGGGTGGGAGCACAGAAGTTGACAATTAAAAAAGTAATTAAAAGTAAAATTTTAAATTAAAATTTACTCAGTTTGGGAACATTTCAATCACTTTATTTTACATATGTAGTTATTTATGGTTAATCTAGTTATATACATATGTAGTGATACATAGTTTTATAGGCATGTATATCTCTATGTACTTATATATGCACTTAAATGTATTATGTCATGATGCCCTTCTGTAAGAACAGTGTTATTTTATGAATTAATTATACCATTCATTGCTTTAATGATTCTTACATTGAAAGACACCAAGAACACAAATTAGATTAAAACTCTTTTGCATTAAGGATTTCAGTCTAGTGTGGGAGGCAGACACAAAAACAAGTAATGACAGTACAGTACCATAAGTGCTCTGGTAGATGTATACCCGAGAATAATTCTGTCTCTTTCATTCTCCTTATAACCCTAAGATGAGCCAGGTATTATTAATATAATCATTGTATAGATGAGGACTCTGCAGGCTGCAGCAATCACAGTAGAAACACAGTGGGAGGAAAACCAGAAATTAGATAAGTTTAGTTTTTTTTATGTTTAAAAAATACTTATTTTTGGTCCTAAGGACAATAGATCCTCTCCACTAAAATGTAACTCAGTATTTTATGAATTATATGGAGGTATACTCTTTATCTTTTTGAAGAGTTTGTCACTATTGTTTTAACTTACAAGAGTTTATTAAATACTCTCTCTTTGCCAAATGCTGTGCTAGGCATCGCGGGTCCCTCAGGAGCAGATCTTTTGCCGTTATTGCCCAGTGAGTGGCGTTGCAGGGCAGGGATGGGAGAACTTGGCCTCCTTCTTGATTAGAAAGGTCGTTAGGAAATTTTCCAGCCTGTTGTAAACAAATGTGGGTGGATGCAAAATGACTTTGAATGAGATAAGGCTGTGCTCAAGTTCCAGCTCGGCCACGTTCTAGGTGGGTGAAGTTCAGCATTTTGCTCTGTTTCTCTATTTTCTTGCCTTTACAGTGGAATGATAATACCTCTCTAACAGTGTTGAAAATCAAATGTGTTATTAAATGAAACTGTCCTTCATAGTACCCACCTCATAAGAAGTTTCTTCCCCCTTTTAAAAAAGTAATGCGTTTGTACACTTAAATAACCTGCCTATATTACTGAGCAATCTTGGCCCTGTACCTTGCCTTGATCAGAAAACAATGATACAGTTCCTGCCTTCAGGTAGCTTACATTTAATAAATAAGGCTACAGAAAGTAATACATAGGGTAAGGTATATGAAACAAGTAGGCAAGTTATGTAGCTGCTTAGATCTCTACTTCTTCCTGTAAGATGAACTAAAATGACCAGCTGCCAGGTCTAAGAGGAAACCACACCATTTTCTTTTCCATGATCTGAACTGAGAATATGCACTGAGGTCAGGGAATCAACATACCTGCTCTAATCATGGCACTAGCTGACCTGAGATAAAGAGGCTTCTTACTCCTTCCTAGCAAGTCTAGACGTCAGCCCCTACATCTAGGGATAGTTGGGCCTGCAGCCCAGCTGCGTGGAGGATCCCAGCTTGGCTCACACAGGCATGAAACTGCAGGTAGAGAGCATGAGCAAGTATCACAGGGTGTCATTCGCTCTCCCCTCTCATTGGGGGAGCGTGTACCGGTGGGCGTCAGAGTCCGAGTCTTGTCCTCTAACCAGTCATATGATTCACTGCTCCTCATGTGCAAAGAAATGGGAGCAGTGTGGGACGGGCAATGATTCCTGCTTATGGAAGCTATTTAGAGCTGGCTGTCAGGTATGCAAGGAAGCAGAGGGACAGCTCCCTACAAATATTAGGTAGCAGTGTGATGTGAATTAAATCAGACTGTAAGCCACTGAGCACACTGCTGCCCACACAGTGCCTGCACAGAGGTCCTGATCTCTAGGGAAGCCAGATGGCCAGCTGCAGTGGCCATGAAGGCTTCAGAGAGCTGGTACTATGAACTGAGGAGCTGAACCTTGACCCAAACATCAAAAGACTGCATCTCTCTCCATCTCTGTGCTAATCAAGGGGCCTATAACATTAGTTTCCATCTCTAAAATCCAGAGGTAGCATTGTGTGGGCTCACTTGACAAGGACTGCCTGGGGCTGGGATTCCCCAAATGCCTCCTGGTTCCCCCTCCACAGTTGGGCTTGCAAGTTCTTTTCCATGACTAAATAGTCAGAACTCCTTCTGATCATCTGTGCTGAATGGCTGAAGATTTATTTCACTCTCATCTCTCTTACTGCTTCCTTTACATCCCTTGATTCTTAACTAGAGCAGCAGAAGACTAGAGGAAGCACTTCTCTGCCTGTTGCTGCCCATTTTTAAATGGCACAGCAGAGGGATTTTGGTATTATTTCTAACTGATGAGTACAGAGCAGAGCTAAGGCTCAGGTAACGGACAATTCTCAGTCTCTGGCTGGCTCAGCCTTTCAAGGTCTGATTCACATCATGCCTCCCCCGCACAGGTCAACAGAAAGGGAAGCTGAGGTTGTTTGTTCTGTTATGCTTTACATAGAGTAAAAAAAAAAAACGTATGAGCAGAGCATAATGATGCTGCTGAATGCCCAGAAATCAGTACAAAGGAGGTCCTAATTGTCAAGAACGGGGCCTGCTCAGGTCTTGCACCATGAGGAGAGTTGCTGATCTGCTCTGGGTCTCAGGATTCTGTGTCCTTATCAGAGTGTCCACTGCCTCGATTAGAGGCGATGTAGGCATTTCAAAGAGTTTTCAGTTTCTGTGTCGGCAAATGCCGAAAATTCAGCCTTTAAAATACAGCTATTACTAGTGCCCTAACTGTTTCTGCTTTTAATTGCTAATTATACAATCTGTGTAAATGCTAGAGATGTGACTTTTTCAGTTCTCCAAATGTCTTTGCAGCTGCCTATACATTTAAATTAAAGCCCAGTGCAGCTGTCGAAGAGGCAGTTTTATGTGATTCCCTGGAAGGACAAGTTCCATTCTGATTGCCGCCTGGAAGTCTCTCCCTCCCCTACGCAGAAGTCCGTTACTTTATGGTTGCTTGCTTCCTGTACAGCACGCCTTCTCATCCTAGATGAAGGAAGAAATTGTCATTTTGCTGTTCCTTGCTCACTTAAATGTTACACAAGCCTTTCTTATTTTATCTCCTCTCAGGAAATGTTTTAAAATATCGAACTGCTTTCCTTGGCATCCATCCATACAATTATATTTAGCTCTTTGTAATTCATTGCCCATGCAGACTATGAGATTTGTTTTTTGTTCTTGCAGCATCTCGTTTCACTGAGGGCAAACCTGTCTTTGGATCTGTGATGTAGTAATGTTCCAGAAATTAGGACTTCCTAATACCTCAAATAACTCAGATGTCAGTGGCAGTTACCAAGACATTGGGTGCATGATACCCTTTTTGACATATCTGGTGTTAGACTAGTAGCCTTTCCAAAATTTTTGCAGCTCAGGGTGAATTTACATTCTCATAATACATACTTACAATGGTCACAATTGACACTGGATTCTTGCTTCTATGAATCCTGTCTCTGTTCCCTCAACTCAAATGAGAAACACAGCTTCTTTCCTGGTTTCCATCAAACATGCCATAAACCCTTTGAAAATGTAGTAGACTATTCAAAATGTGTGCACCATAGAGATATGAAGGAGGAATTTGCATTTTCAAAGTGCCAACAATTTTGAATTTGACATTAAATACCTGTATTCTAAAAAGTGCACCAGCCCCATCTTGGGAGTATTCCCACAGACACTTTCCTCTCATGTAGTCTCTAACCTCATACCATCGCGCCACACTGGCTGCTCTCCTCTTCCTCCCCCTCCTCCTTCTCCTCATATGCTCCTTCCAGAACTGCACGAAGAACTCCCAATCTTCACCTTATCTTATGCAGATTTATTTGGCTTACTTCAGCCTTGATTCTCCAGCCTGCATATCCAAAACCCATAAAAATACTCAGAGACAGATAATGTATTTCTATTTGACAGGATCCATCTTCCTGGGAAGAAATTCCTGGTTATAAGGAATTGTTTTTCTTAAAAATAAATAAATAAATAAATAATTGTTTTTCTTTGGCCTTTACACTTGCATCAACTGTTTGTTGTGACCCTTTTTATTCATTCAACAAATATTTGTTTAATACCCACTTGTAGCAAGTTTCAAGTAAGCACTTGTTTCTGGGAAAAATTTACACTTGTAATATGAAGCAATGTAACATAGAGAAAGAGAAAGGCTTATGAACAGAGGAATTTGATTCATTCATCTCTCTGCTTATTCGTCCCACAAATATATGTTGCAGCTCACTCTGGATCCGCGATATATTATGTACAAGGGATACTGAAATTATTTAGACTGTGCTCTCCAACATATTGGAGGAGAAAGGCCATGTGTATAAAACTTGCAATATAGTTCTATAAGTGTAAATGTTGAAGTTCTGCTGCTTAATAGCTGTATGGCTTTGGGTAAGTCTCTAGGCTTCTATTTCTCCCTCTTCAACTGAGGAGGCTAATAGTACCTGCTGTGAAAATTAAATGAGTTGAAGCACAAGCAATGCTTAGCACAGGGCTTGACACACATGAACTCCTCACCAGACATTATTATAAGTGGAGGCCCAAAGAGGCAAAGTGACTTAAGTTCCCTTGCTTAGAAGCACTCATGTAACTTATGAGATGTGAGATACAAACAAAGTGTGGTGAGAGCAGAGGCAAGTCCATCGAACCACAGGCAGCACTGCCCTAGAGATAGCATTGAAAAATGAGAGTTGGAGGATAAATCAGAGTTTGGTGGCAGATGAATGGGGAATGATGTCCCAGCAAGTTGTGGTCCCTAAAATGTGAAGTGCCAGGGAGATAAGGTGGGCAAAGGTGGCAGTGCCACAGCTCTACTGTATTCGTAGGAGCAGTCTACCTGCTTTACCAAAGAAGCCTCCAACTTCCAGTGGCTTTCTCATCAAGCTTTCTTCCTCGCTCATTTTCAAGTCCCCGTGTGATAGCAGCATGAGTAAGGATGAGGGTTTCTCTAGGTAGACGCATTCGTAGATCCAGGTCATTCCATAGAGGCACTCCTAGAACTTCACTGCCATTTTCTTAAACCTCCGCATCTGGCTCGGAGCTGAAGACCACATGAAAGACTGGAGGATTGTCGGGGAGGCTTTAAAGGCTACAAGAAGTGGCACACACCACTTCTAACCATATGCTATTACCAAGGACTCAGCCCCATCTAACTCCAGGTGAGCTGGGAAATGCATTCAGCCTCCTAGAAGGAAACATGAGGAGGTTTTCATGAGGACCTAATACTTTCTTTGCCACACCTACTTATCACTGTGATCTTATGAATGCTAACCTCTCCAAGCCTCAGTTTCATCATCTGTAGAATGAGCGCAAGACAGACATGTCCCAGTGTTGTGAGGTTTAAAGCATTATCTGGAAAGTCCTTTTAGAACACCTGTCATGTGTTAGGTGATTGTTGTTATATGAGGGCAGCTGGACACCAAAATGGATGATATTTTCAACAGTATTTATGAAGAAATTCAAAGTTGCACACTCTGATTCTCCTGCTCAGTGATTTGCATCTCAGACATATCCGGATTGACAGCTAAACATTGCTCTGGCAACGTCTGCTACTTATGCATACTTGAACTCCCATACACAAGTATGCTGTGAAGAGGTCTTCTGCCTACACTCAGGGGAAGAGGTAGAGCAAGTTGCTTTTTTGCACAACAATTGACAGATGAGCGTTCTGTTCAATAGTCCAAAGGCAGGAAGGACCCGAAGCCTCTTTCAAGTAAGTTGCTCTTTATGGCTAGTGAAGCTGTATTCAAACCTACCCTATAAAGTGCTCCTGTGAATCTAATCTCTAACTTGTGGATCTAACACTGCTACCAATGCCTTTCAGTTCCTTGCTCCTAACACATACACTGTGAGAAGGCTAAACCTAGGTATGCATACATGTCCTCTGTGTATGCCACTTAAGTAGAGAGATATGTGTTCTGTGAATAGGATTTAACACTAGGCTAAAGGAAGATGCTTCTGGGGCTCCTTGCACCTGACCTGGATCTTGCACTCAGATTTGGATTCAGCTTACTTGAGTAAAAGTAGGCATTGCAGGATGCCCCATTCAAGTAATCATTCATGTTATCCTAGTGGATAATGAAACTGATCTTGGAATGTGCCTTCCATGTCTGTTCTGTGTGTGTGAACTCTAACCACCTGAATGAAGTCTCCCCCATACAGCTCACTAACTGAACGGCAGATGCTCGCATAGGTGGCTATATAGCCTGAGGCCTTGCTGAGGCACCCTGACTGACACAGAAAGGCTTCCATACAATGAATTCAGCATGTAAATTTTAAAAGGGGCTTTTTTCTGCTTTCCCTGGCTGCTTCAGAGAGGCCACGAGTAAACTGTTCAGCATAAGTGGGTCCTGCCTGTTGCAGGCTAAGATCTGGCAACTAGGTGCACATTGCCTTTGAGACCAGAAATAACATGTGAGCAAGAGACGTGTGCTAGGATCTGCACAGCTTGGTGGGGGTGGATCTAAGCCACAGAGCTGCAGTCCACAGAGAAGGCTCTGATGCTTTTTCCAGCCAATGGTTCCAGATGAAAAGCTAAAGATTCCTCTGGCAATGTGTGCTACTGATATATACTTGAACTCCCATACACAAGCACACTGTGAAGAGGTCTTCTGCCTACTCTCAGGGGAGAGGCAGAGCACGTTGCTTTTTGCACAACAATGGAAATAGGACAGGTGACCATTCTGTTCAATACACCAAAAGCAGGCAGCTCCCCAAGCCTCTTTCAAGTAAGCTGCCCTATATGGCTAGTGAAGCTGAATTCAAACCTGCCCTGGAAAGTGCTCCTCTGAACCTAATCTCTAACTTGTGGATCTAACACTGCTACCAACGCCTTTCAGTTCCTTGTTGCTAACACATACATTGTGGGAAGGCTAAACCTAGGTGTGCCTACATGTCCTCTGTGTATGCCAATTAAGTCCAGGATTACTATCTGCCTAAACTAACTCTGTTCAGGACAGCTCTGTCTGTGACCTGCAGGCAGAAAAATCATATGTTATGAGTCTAAGAACACTGTAGAAACACTGTGGTATTTGGGCCTTTTCTGCAAATGTTTGCAATCCTCAGGTAGGGCCTTGTTTCCTCAGGTTCCGTGAAGAGGAAGCCTCCTCCCCTGTTTGAATTAGCAATGCCCTGAAGATAGCTTTGTAGTAAAGTGTCAGAAACTGTTGCCAGGGAGACCTAGGCCACTCATCCTTACCACCTGCTCACTGAGGCCTATTCTTACCTCCAAAAGTAAGAGAGCCTCTGTAGTCCCTCCCTATCTGGTTGCTTTTCCCCCATGAAGCATTCATCCCTATCTAACATGTTCTTGTGTATTTGTACTGTGTATTTATGTTGAAATCTGTTTCTGGCCCCAATCCGACTAATAGCCAGAAGAATAGGAGCCCTTTTGTTCATGGTTGTAGTCACAGTGTCTGGCAAAAGGCACCTTGAATGGATTTCTCCAATGAAAAGAAGCCACAAGTGACCTCCAGCTGTCAACTGTCACCTAACTAAATACATGGTCAGGTACCCTCCCTTCTCAGGACCTCCATTTTCCATCTGTTACACCGACAGATGAAGTGGATGGCTGCGGTGGTCTCCTTCACTACAGAGATGTGACCACATGTGAGCTGGCAGTGTTCCCTGCTCCAAATGCCCAGGGAGCAGCTTTCAACCAAACTGTTGTTCACCTCCCAGAATCTATAAAAACCCTGTAACAACCCACGTAAGTCCCATCAAGGTCCTTGGGCTCTTTCAGCTTTACTAAGACACATGGTAGGGATGCACTTAAATTTTGTTCAGAACATTTTTAACCTTTAAAAAATAAATCAGGTTAAACTTCTTGCTCAAAACACTGCAGAGTCAAACATAGTCTATAAATATGACAGACAGTGCTCAATTCAAGGAGGAGTCTATTTAGAGTTTTGGCAATTAAGAGTTGTAAAAGTTCAGAAAGTGCACAGGAACTGATGAAGATGGTACATATCATCTGTATAAAGGGAAAAATGGAGGGAAATAGTGTAAGACAATAAAGTAGCCAAAAGACATTTTTAGCTGGTGCCCTAAGGAGCCCTCAGGATTACATGTTGTGCGATCTCAGAGGCAGCCATTTTAAGAGTGTCCTGGGCAACAGGAGTCATAGAAGCACCACATTTTACAAGACAAAGGTCAGACACACTGGTTCTTGTGTTGTCTGTCATTAACTGGCTGCATCATCTTAGTGCAGTTAACATCCCTTCTGGGCCTGTATTTGCTGTCCTGTCAAATGACAGGACTGAACCAAGTGGTCTCTGAGATCCTGCCCATCACTAATATTCAATGCTCATAGGCTTATCTTCTGACCATGCTTTTGTCTTGGGACACAGGGACAAACAAAGGCAAATTCTTCTCCATCTATGGACTAATCTAGCACAAGGGAACATAGTGTCACAACAGAGGTCATCAGGCCTTGAGAGGACCTACTTGCTGGGAAATGAACTGTGCTGGCCAGCCCCTCCCTACACAACCAGCAAAATCAAGAGATTTGGCCCCACAAGCCAGTTCTAATTCCCATTTGTTTTATGTGATTATGGAAGTGACTCATGTCCCTGGGCATCAATTTCTTCCTCATAAGCAAAAATGGGAATAAGGGCTCCTACCACATCTATTTCATAGAACTAAAAGGAATAACAGAAGCAGAGCCTCTCAAGCATTATCTATCCTTGTAGGGGGATTATGGGACTGGAGCCCAGGGGAGAGACCTTATAGGTGGTAAAGGAGGATGTCACCATCCCATTGACAGCAAGCAAGAGCCACAGATTTATAATTCACCCCAACACTTCTGGAAAGGGGCACCCAGGAGCCACCAGCCATCCCTGTGGCCTCAGAACAATGACACTCACTGACCGTGCTAAAAAACTGATTTACTGCTTTGGGTGGCAGTCAGGCTCTGTGCAGCCACACCTTTCCCCTTCTCCCCCAGGGACAGCTCCCTTTCAAATGGCAAGGATGCAAATGGAGGACAGATGTCACCAGAGGGACCAGCAGGTTTCTAACCCTCAACAGCCCTAAAAAGCCAAGGACAGCTCACATCCTCATGAACTCTCAAGAGAAAGAAATGGTGTTACTCCAGCAACATATATGCTATAACTACAACAATACAGACAGGACTGGTGTGGCCCCTACACAAGGAAGACACCCATTTGCAAAGTGTTCTATAGCTTTCCCAGTTTTGGTCATGCAAGATGAAATAGTTCCGAAATGTCCTGTGTAATGCTGTGCTTGTAATATATAAAAAATACAGTTCTGTGCACTTAAAAGATGGTAGATCTCATGTGACATGATTTGGACCACACGCACACACACACACACACGAAATTCTAGCTCAAGGGCAGGCATTCCCTTAGGTGAAGCTCTTCACACATGCTCTCTTACTGCTAAATTCAGGATAGCCACCAGATATCTAGCAACAGGTATCTAGTCACCAGGAACTGGCAACGAAGGTGAGGAGTCACGGTCTAGTCTATGATGAAGAAATGAATCTCAAGATCACAGACAGGCTGCTTCACGGCCCACTGTGCCAAAGAAAAGGATACATAGTATTAATATCTCTGACTCCAGAAATCTCTACCTGGAGTGTCTTGGCAAACATAACAGGTGTATTTCTCAAGCACATTTTATTCTGGTAATCCCATGCAGACCCCATGCTGCTAGCCTGGCACTCTTCACACTGTTAGAATTAAAGAAGCAATAAAAATTAAATTCAGAAGGTATCCTCCATCCAAAAATAAGACGTACCTGTGGGGAGGGAACAGTGGGAGCCGGAAAGGAGAGGGAGAGCACTCCCACCTGACTCACCCAGGAGCTGAGCTGCGACTCCTCACCTGCAGCTGTGATGGCCAAGGACAGCCACTAGGCACCTGTGACTCTACATTCAAATTAATAAATTAAATTAGGAATTTAGTTCCTTACCCAAGTAGTCACATTTTCAGTGCTCAAAAGCCACAAGAACCTAGTGGCTACGATGCCGGACAGCACAGAGTAGGAGCATTAAAATCTATTACCAGTGCTGATCTTAGAACAATGACGGTTTCATGCCCATCTCTAGAGGCTTTAACTTTTCGGATTACTTTGTGAGAATAGAGGAAAACTGTTCATGTCTTTAGAGGAAGATTAACTTGGAATAACAAAAACCTGAGTTTGCCTTCTGGCTCAGGATACTCGCTATGGCGGTTTGCACAGGTCATTTCTCAACCTGGGCTTCAGTTTTGCCATCTGCAAAATGGGATACTAGCCCTACTGAGCATGTGGGCTTCCTGTGAGGAACAATGGGTCATGCACAAAAGCTCCTACCTCAGAGCCTCCACATAGCTTTTACGTATGAGGAGCCTATCACACTAATAATGGGCAAGCTAATTCCCTCTGATGTCTCCTGCAGTAACCATGCGCTAGCACTTTGCATTATTCTCTCTAAACCTTACAACAGATCACACAGCTGAAGAGAGCAAAGGTAGATCAGAACACAAGCCTGGCTAATTGCAAAGCTAGTTCGTCTAACCCCTAGGCTCCACTGCCTTCCCTGGATAAGGGGACGGGGAGAAGAGGGGCAGGAGTCAGAGAGAAAAAGAAAGGAGCAGACAATGAGGGGGCATTGGGAGATTTATATGGATGGCCTGAGGATAGGAAGCCTCAGGGCAAAGGGTCCAAAGGACCCTGGCTTTAACCCACATGCAGCAGAGAATGGAGAGGAAAAGCAGGTACTAAAGGAGATACTGGGTCACTTCAAGCAATTCCAAACTAGGGCCCTAAACCTTTATAAATGGATAGCTCGGGAAGGTGGACAGTAAGCTACCCAACATGGCCTTGCGGGTAGACCACCAGCCTCACCACAAAGGATTAAATGTCCAAAGCTCAGACAGTCCTTAGCCACGTGGAGTCAGGCCCCGCTGGCATCAACAGGATTTGTGCGGGCAGGTATGAAGCCCCTAGGAAGCTAGTCACATCAGAAGCAGTCAGGACAGAGCTGGTAGGGAGGCTTCTGGTAAAATCTGATCCAGAATCCTTAATACACAGATGAGGAAAGTAAGACTAAGAGGGAAAGTAAAAGGTGCATACCAACAAAGGCAGTTAGTAGCAAAAAACAAAAACAAAAACAATTAAGAATGAAAGTCTCTCTCATGAATGAAACTGTGTCCGGAGAACTAGGATTCATCAAAATTGAATCAAATAGAGCTAAAGTGAAAATTTCAAAGTAACTTCTTTTCATGTGGGTCTGGCTAAAATACACTGTTCATTTTTTAGAGTTTAAATTCAGAAAAATCCAGAGAGGATAAGATATCTAAGGGAAAATCTAAGAGTATCTAAGAGTAAAATATCTAATACAAAGTACCTAAGAAAAGAATGAAACATACAAGATCTCTATGAAGAAAATTTTAAAATACTATTTGAAGGACCTAGGGACTTAAGTCATTGGCAAATGTACCTTATTCCTGGACAGTTGAGTCATTATAAGGATGGTGTTTTTCATTAGGTAATGTAAAAAATAACACAGTTCCAATAAAATAAAAAATACTTTAGAACTAAACAGAAGTTATTTATTAGCTATGAAAGACATCTAAATAAATATGAATATAAAGTAAATAACATTGGAAATAGAGCAAATAAAGGTGGCATGTCAATAGGGGGGCATAGTATTAGACAGCTGGGTAGCCATAGCCCTCACCTTATACCAGGATAAATTTCAGGTGGATCAGATATTTATATATCTTAAAGAAAAATAAATGAAACCTCAAAAGTACAGAAGAAGCCATGAGAGAATTTTTATATAAATTTATATGAATATCTAATGAGGGAACAACTGTTATTCAAGTCTCAGAATCCATTAAAGAAAAGTTTGATAAATATGACATCATAAAAAATGTAAAACAATTCAAAAGACAGATGACAAAGTGGGTACAAATATTTGTTACTATTCTCACAATCAATAAAAGTCATATCTACAAAAAACCTTTATAAATGAAGAGAAAAGGTGTTTGACATTAGTTCCAGGGGAGACAGCTCCCACCCCTTAATGGGTGG
This sequence comes from Smutsia gigantea, assembly GCA_032199065.1. Classification (NCBI taxonomy): domain Eukaryota; kingdom Metazoa; phylum Chordata; class Mammalia; order Pholidota; family Manidae; genus Smutsia; species Smutsia gigantea. The sequence continues at coordinate 1,267 of JAVSCE010018182.1, read as the reverse complement.
AGATATTGACAGCAAGGTACACCAGTGAAAAAAACCAACACAAATCCCTTCCCTCAAGACAGTCACACCAAGCTCAGTCCCACTTCAGCCTCTGGGCTCTTCCTGTTCCCACCACCTGGGATGCAGGCTCCTCCCCATGGGTCCAGCACCCCACCCATTCATAGGCACTCTCAGGCACCTGCCCCAGATTTCTCACCATCTGATTCTGCCTCTGTGGGCACTGGTTCCCCCAGAGTGGTTGGAGGAAGTTGGACCTGGTGCTCTGGATCCGAGCCGTCAATGTGGAAATCAGCATAGACTAGGACCACAGTGTGTGTGGTTGGCCTTCTCCAGGCATCTCTGGCCTAGGTTCCACAGACCCCTCTGTGTCCTCACTCAGCCTGGGCCAGAGCTGGCCCTGCCTGATAACGTGCTGCATGGACCTCTCACTGGGAGACCATGAGTGGGTGTCCCCCGACTCAAGTGCCTTCCTCCGGGAGCTCTGCAAACACAGGGATAGGCTCTGGCCCAAAGGCATCAGGGCCGTGCCAGCCCCACCTCACTGCTTCTGCTGCTCCCAGAGGTCATCAACCTGTATCAGCTCAAACCTCCCTGGGGCTGAGATGAGAGCACCTGCAGGGCTCGGGACAAACCTCTGGCAGGACAGCCCAACCAGACCTGCTGAGAACTGTGGGGTGTACAGAACAGGGCCACCAGGCTTCTGGCCCCTCATCAGCAGCTCCTGCTCAGGGCAGCCGACCCCACAGAAAAACCCCTAAAATACACGCACACATGCACACACACACACATACATGTATGCAGAGACAGAGAGGACACTGGGCCCCCAAGGAGGGATCAGAGTGGTGGCCTGGCCTGAACTGGCCTGGACTAGGCCTCTCTGTGGTACCTTTGGCTCCCTCCAGGCACATGGACAGAGGCATCTGGACTGAGCCCCGATCAACATTGGAACATTTTCCAAACATTTTCCTTTGGGGATTTCCAGGCCATGGGGACACAACACAGTATAGTGCTGCTTCAAGCATCTCACGCCACGTGATCTGGGGAAAGGGCTGGCCTGAGATTTTGGTGCCCCGTTACAGGGGTTCCAGGTTCTGCTGGGCTCCATCATCAAGGAAGTGGTCCCCATACCTGGGCTTCATTAGAAAATCCATCATAATCATCCACCACATCAACAAAAAAGACAAAAACCCCACAATCATCTCCATAGACAATGGAAAAGCTTTTGACAAAATTCAACATGCATTTATGATAAAAGCACTCAATAAAA
>JAVSCE010018181.1:0-18230 GCA_032199065.1 Smutsia gigantea | reverse complement strand
AATATTGTGGAAAAGAATAGAATGTTTAGGAAAGAAATGGAAGGTTATGGAATGAAATGGAATGCTATGCAATAGAATGAAATAGAACGTTTTAAGAGGAATGGAATATTGTGAAATGGAATTGAACATTATAGTATGAAGTGGAATGTTGATTAGTGAAACCAAATTTTGAAGACTGGAATGGAATGTTAGATAACAGAACGTGATTAATATTTTGGAATGGAATTGAATGTTATGGAATGAAATGGAATGTTGTGGAATTGAATGGAATGTTATGGAATAGAATCGAATAATGGGGAATGCAACCGAATGTTAAGGGATGGAATAGAAAGTTAGGGAAATCAATGGGAGGTTAATGAATGGAATGGAATATATGGACTGCAATGGAATATTATGCAAAAGAAGGAAATAGAATGAATTGGAAAGGAATGTGGTGTAATCGAATGGAATGTTATGCGATGAAGTGGAATGTTGATTAATAGGATAAATTTTAATGAAAGGAATGCAATGTTATGCAACAGAACGGGAATAATGTGTTGGAAAGGAATCGAATGTAACAGAACGGAATGGAATATTTTGGAATGCAGTGGAATTTTACTGAATGGAATGGAATGCTGTGTGGAATGCAATGGAATGTTGAGGAAAGGAATAGAATGTTATGGATTTTAATGGAATGTTATGGAATGGAATACAATGCTGTGGAATGGAATGGAATGTTGGTTAAAGGGTACGGAATGGAATGGAATTTTGAGGATTTAAATGGAATCTTATGCAATAGAATGAAATAGAATGTTTGAAATGGAATTGAATGTTGTGTAATCGAATGGAATTTTATGGTATGAAGGGGAATGTTGATTAATAGAACTGAATGTTAATGAATGGTATTGAATGTTTTGTAACAGAATTGGAATAAAGTGTTGGAATGGAATAGAAAGTTATGGAATGGAATGGAATGCTGTGGAATGCAAAGGAATATTCCGGAAAGAATCGAACGTTATGGAATCGAATGGAATGTTATGGAATGTTATGCAGTGCTGTGGAATTAAATGGAATGTGGGGAAATGATACGGAATGGAATGGAATTTTGTGGATTGCAATGGAATCTTATGCAATAGAATGAAATAGAATGTTTGAAATGGAATGGAATGTTGTGTAATTGAATGGAATGTTATGGTATGAAGGGGAATGTTGATTAATAGAACTGAATTTTAATGAAAGATATTGAATGTTTTGTAACAGAATTGGCATAAAGTGTTGTAGTGGAATAGAACGTAATGGAATGGAATGGAATGCTGTGCAATGCAATGGAAAGTAGTGGAAAGGAATCGAACATAGGAGGAAAGCATTGGAAGATCTAGAATGGAATTTTGTGGATTGGAATGGAATCATATGCAATAGAATGAAATAGAATGCTGTGGAATGCAATTGAATGTTGTTGAAGGGAATAGAATGTCAGGGAAAGAAATGGAAGGTTAAGGAGTGGAATGGAATTTGGTGGATTAAAATGGAATCTTATGAAACAGAATGAAATAGAATGAATTGGAAAGGAATGTTGTGTAATCGAATGGAATGTTATGCTGTGAAGTGGAATGTTGATTAATAGGACCAAATTTTAATGAATGGAATGGAATTTTATGCAACCGAAAGGGAATAATATGTTGGAATGGAATCGAATGTCATGGAAAGTAATGGAAAGTTTGGAATGCAATGGAAAGTTATGGAATGGAATGGAATACTGAGAATGCAAAGGAAGGTTGAGGAAAGAATTGAACGTTATGGAATCGAATGGAATGGTATGAATGTAATGCAGTGTTGTGGAATGGAATGGAATGTGGGGAAATGTTTCGGAATGGAATGGAATTTTGTGGATTGCAATGGAATCTTATGCAATAGAATGAAATAGAATGTTTGAAATGGAATGGGATGCTGTGAAATGGAATGGAATGTTATGCTATGAAATGGAATGTTGATTAATAGAACTGAATATTAAAGAATGGAATGGAATGTTAGGTGAAAGAACGGGAATAATGTGTTTGAATGGAATCGAAATTTATGGAATGGAATGGAATGTGTAATTGAAGGGAATGTTATGGTGAGGAATGCAATGCTCTGGAATGCAATGGAATGTTGTGGAAAGCAATAGAAATTTGGGGAAAGGAATTGAGGGTGAAGTAATGGAATAGAATTTTGTGGGATGGAATGGAATATTATGCAATAGAATTGAATGGAATGTTTTAAATGGAAAGGAGTGTTGTGTAATTGAATGGAATGTTATGATATGAAGAGGAATGTTTATTAAAAGTAAATTTTGAAGAATGGAATGGAATGTTAGGTAATAATCGGAATAACTTAATCAAATGGAGTCAAATGTTACGGAATCGAAGGCTCTGTTGTGGAATGGAATGGAACGCTGTGGAATAGAATGGAATGTTGTGGAAAGCAATAGTGTGTTGTTACAGGTATGGAAGTTAAAGGAATGGAATGGAATTTTGTGGATTAGAATGGAATCTTATGCAATGGAATGAACTAGAATGTTTGCAATGGAAAGGAATGTTGTGTAATCGAATGTAATGTTATGGTATGAAGCGGAATGTTGATTAATAGAACCGAATTTAAAAGAATGTTATGGAATTCTAGGTAACAGAACAGGAATAAGGTGTTTGAAAGGAATTCAAAGTTATGGAATGGAATGGAATGATGTGAAAGGCAATGAAAAGTAGTGAAAGGAATAGAACATTGGGGAAAGCATTGGAAGGTCAAGGAATAGAATGGAATTTTGTGGATTGGAATGGAATCCTATGCAAAAGAACGAAATAGAATGGTTGAAATGGAACGGTGCTCTGTGTAATCGAATGGAATATTATGGTATGATTTGGAACGTTAATTAATAGAACCAAATTTTACTGAAATAATGGAATGTTATGTAATAGAACGGGAGTAATCTGTTGGAATGGAATCGAATGTAATAAATTGATTGGAATACTGTGGATTCCAATGGAATGCTGTGGAATAGAATTGAATGTGGGGAAAAGGAATCGAATTTTGGGGAAAGGAAAGGGAGGTTAAGGAATGAAATGGAATGTTGTGATTTGGAATGGAATCTTAGATAATAGAATGAAATCGAATGTTTGAAATGGAATGGAATGTGGTGGAATCTAATGGCATGTTATGGGCTCATGTGGAATGTAGAGTAGTAGAACCGAATTTTAATGAATGGAATGGAATGTTATGTAACAGATTGGGAATAATGTGTTATGAATGAGTTGATTGTTATGGAATATTTTGGTATTGAATGGAATGTTATCTAAAGGAATGAAATTCTGTGGAATGCAATGGAATGTTGAAAAGAATAGAATGTTGAGGAAAAGAATGCAAGGTTATGGAATGAAATGGAATTTTGTGGACTGGGATGGAATGTTATACAATAGAATGAAATAGAATGTTCTAAGAAGAATGGAAGATTGTGAAATGGAATTGAATGTTATGGTATGAAGTGGAATGTTGATTAATGAAACCGAATTTTAAAGAAAGTTATGGAGTGTTAGGTAACAGAACAGGAATAAGGTGTTTGAAAGGAATTCAAAGTTATGGAATGGAATGGAATGTTACGGAATGGAGTGGAAGGATGTGAAAGGCAATGGAAAGTAGTGAAAGGAATAGAACATTGGGGAAAGCATTGGAATTTCAAGGAATAGAATGGAATTTTGTGGATTGGAATGGAATCATATGCAAAAGAACAAAATAAAATGGTTGAAATGGAATGGTGTTCTGTGTAATCGAATGGAATGTTATGGTATGAATTGGAATGTTAATTAATAGAACCAAATTTTACTGAATCAATGGAATGTTATGTAATTGAACGGGAGTAATCTGTTGGAATGGAATCGAAAGTAAGGAATGGAATAGAATATTGTGGATTTGAATGGAATGCTGTGGAATGGAATTGAAGGTGGGGAAAGGAATAGAATTTTGGCGAAAGGAATGGGAGGTTAAGGAATGAAATGGAATTTTGTGGTTTGGAATGGAATCTTATGCAATAGAATGAAATAGAATGTTTGAAACGGAATGGAATGTGGTGTAAACTAGTGGCATGTTATGGGCTGATATACAATGTTGAGCAGTAGAACCGAATTTTAATGAATGGAATAGAATGTTATGGAACAGATTGGGAATAATATGTTGGGAATGAATTGAATGTTATGGAATGTTATGGACTGTTGTGGAATTGAATGTAATGTTATCTAATGGAATGACATTCTGTGGAATGCAACGGAATGTTGTAGAATAGAATAGAACATTGAGGAAAGGAATGGAAGGTTATGGAATGAAATGGAATTTTGTGGACTTGAATGGAATGTTATGCAAGAGAATGTTTTAAGAGCAATGGAATATTGTGAAATGGAATTGAACGTTATGGTATGAAGTGGAATGTTGATTAATGGAACCGAATTTTGAAGAATGGAATGGAATGTTAGGTAACAGAACGTGATTAATATTTTGGAATAGAATTGAATGTTATGGAATGAAATGGAATGTTGTGAAATTGAATGGAATGTTATGGAATAGAATCGAATGATGGGGAATGCAATGGAATGTTAAGGGAAGGAATAGAAAGTTAGGGAAATCAATGGGAGGTTAATGAATGGAATGGAATATTTGGATTGCAATGGAATCTTATGAAAAAGAAGAAAATAGAATGAATTGGAAAGAAATGTGGTGTAATCGAATGGAATGTTATGCTCTGAAGTGGAATGTTGATTATTATGATGAAATTTTAATGAATGGAATGCAATGTTATGCAACAGAACGGGAATAATGTGTTGTAAAGCAATCGAATGTAACGGAATGGAATAGAATATTTTGGAATGCAATGGAATGTTACTGAATGGAATGGAATGCTGTGGAATGCAATGGAATGTTGTAGAAGGGAATAGAATGTTAGGGAAAGCAATGGAAGGTTAAGGAATGGAATTGAATTCTGTGGATTGGAATGAAATCTTATGAAACAGAATGAAATAGGATGAATTGGAAAGGAATGTTGTGTAATCGAATGGAATGTTATGCTATGAAGTGGAATGTTGATTAATAGGACCAAATTTTAAAGGAATGGAATTTAATTTTATGCGACAGTAAGGGAGTAATATGTTGGAATGGAACCGAATGTCTTGGAATGTAATGGAAAGTTTTGGAATGCAGTGGAAAGTTATGGAACGGAATGGAATACTGAGGAATGCAAAGGAATGTTGAGGAAAGGAATCGAACGTCATGGAATCCAATGGAATGTTATGGAATGGAATGCAGTGTGGTGGAATGGAATGGAAGGTGGGGAAATGTTACGGAATGGAAAGGAATTTTGTCGATTGCAATGGAATCTTATGCAATAGTATGAAATAGAATGTTTGAAATGGAATGGGATGCTGTGTAATGGAATGGAATATTATGCTATGAATTGGAATGTTGATTAATAGAACTGAATATTAAAGAATGGAATGGAATGTTAGGTGAAAGAACGGGAATAATATGTTTGAATGGAATCGAAAGATATGGAATGGAATTGAATGTGGAATTGAAGGTAATGTTATGGACAGGAATGTAATGGTCTGGAATGCAATGGAATGTTGTGGAAAGCAATAGAAATTTGGGGAAAGGAATGCAGTGTGAAGGAATGGATTAGAATTTTGTGGGATGGAATGGAATGTTATGCAATAGAATTGAATACAATGTTTCAAATGGAAAGGAGTGTTGTGTAATGGAATGGAATATTATGGTATGAAGAGGAATGTTGATTAATAGAACCGAATTTTGAAGAATGGTATGGAATGTTAGGTAATAATCGGAATAACATGTTCGAATGGAATCGAATGTTATGGAATGGAAGGCTCTGTTGTGGAATGGAATGGAATGTTGTGGAAAGCAATAGTGTGTTGGTACAGGAATGGAAGTTAAAGGAATGGAATGGAATTTTGTGGATTGGAATGTAATCTTATGCAATGGGATGAACTAGAATGTTTGCAATGGAAAGGAATGTTGTGTAATCGAATGTAATGTTATGGTATGAAGGGGAATGTTTATTAATACAACCGAATTTTAAAGAAAGTTATGGAATGTTAGGTAACAGAACAGGAATAAGGTGTTTGAAAGGAATTCGAAGTTATGGAATGGAATGGAATGTTAAGGAATGGAATGGAAGGATGTGAAAGGCAATGGAAAGTAGTGAAAGGAATAGAACATTGGGGAAAGCATTGGAAGGTCAAGGAATAGAATGGAATTTTGTGGATTGGAATGGAATCATATGCAATAGAACGAAATAAAATGGTTGAAATGGAATGGTGTTCTGTGTAATCGAATGGAATGTTATGGTATGAATTGGAATGTTAATTAATAGAACCAAATTTTACTGAATCAATGGAATATTATGTAATTGAACGGGAGTAATCTGTTGGAATGGAATCGAAAGTAATGAATGGAATGGAATATTGTGGATTTGAATGGAATGCTTTGGAATGGAATTGAATGTGGGGAAAGGAATAGAATTTTGGGGAAAGGAATGGGAGGATAAGAAATGAAATGGAATTTTGTGGTTTGGAATGGAATCTTAGGCAATAGAATGAAATAGAATGTTTGAAATGGAATGGAATGTGGTGTCAACTAATGGCACGTTATGGGCTGATGTAGAATTTAGAGCAGTAGAACCGAATTTTAAAGAATGGAATATAATGTTATGGAACAGATTGGGAATAATATGTTGGGAATGAATTGAATGTTATGGAGTGGTATGGACCTTTGTGGAATTGAATGGAATGTTATCTAATGGAATGACATTCTGTGGAATGCAATGGAATTTTGTAGAATAGAATAGAACATTGAGGAAAGGAATGGAAGGTTATGGAATGAAATGGAATTTTGTGGACTTGAATGGAATGTTATGCAAGAGAATGTTTTAAGAGGAATGGATTATTGTGACATGTAATTGAACGTTATGGTATGAAGTGGAATGTTGATTAATGGAACCGAATTTTGAAGAATTGAATGGAATGTTAGGTAACAGAACGTGATTAATATTTTGGAATGGAATTGAATGTTATGGAATGAAATGGAATGTTGTGGAATTGAATGGAATGTTATGGAATAGAATCAAATGATGGGGAATGCAACGGAATGTTGAGGGAAGGAATAGAAAGTTAGGGAAATGAATGGGAGGTTAATGAATGGAATGGAATATTTGAATTGCAATGGTATCTTATGTAAAAGGGGGAAATAGAATGAATTGGAAAGGAATGTGGTGTAATCAAAAGGAATGTAATGCTATGAAGTGGAATGTTGATTAATAGGACGAAATTTTAATGAATGGAATGCAATGATATGCAACAGAACGGGAATAATGTGTTGGAAAGAAATCGAATGTAACAGAATGTAATGGAATATTTCTGAATGCAATGGAATGTTACTGAATGGAATGGAATGCTGTGGAATGCAATGGAATGTTGAGGAAAGGAATAGAATGTTATGGATTTGAACGGAATGCTGTGGAATGGAATACAATGCTGTGGAATGGAATGAAATTTTGGGGAAAGGTTACGGAATGGAATGAATTTTGAGGATTTGAAAGGAATATTATGCAATAGAATGAAATAGAATATTTGAAATTTAATGGAATGTTGTGTAATCGAATGAAATATTATGGTATGAAGGGGAACGCTGATTAATAGAACAGAATATTAATGAATGGAATGGAATGTTATGTAACAGAACGGGAATAATGTGTTGGAAATGAATCAAATATTATGGAATGGAATGGAATGTTGTGGAACTGTATGGAATGTTCTGGAATGGAAGGGAATTCAGTGGAATGCAATGGACTGTTGTGGAAAGGAAGAGAATGTTGGGGAAAGGAATGGAAGGTTAAGGAATGGAAAATAATTTTTTGGATTATAATGGAATCTTATGCAACAGAATGAAATAAAATGTTTGAATTCGAAAGCAATGTTGTGTAATCGAATGGAATTTTGGTCTATGAGGTGGAATGTTCATTAGTAGAACCCAATTTCACGAATGGAATGGAATGTTACAGAACACAACGGGAATAACGTATTGGAATGGAATCCAATGTTGTGGAATGGAATGGAGTGGAATGCTGTGGAATGCAATGGAATGTTGCATAATGTAATAGAATTTTGGGGAAAGGAATGATATGTTAAGGAATGGAATGGAAGTTTATTGATTGGAATGGAATGTTACGCAATAGATTGAAATAGAATTTTTGAAATAGAATGGAATGGTGTGTAATCGAATGGAATGTAATTGGATGAAGTGGAATGTTGACTGACAGAAAAGAATTATAATGAATGGAATGGAATGTTATGTAACAGAATGAGAATAATGTTTTGGTATGGGGTTGAATGTTATGGAATGGAATGGAATATTGTGGAATTGAATGGAATGCTATGGACAAGAATGGAATGCTGTGGAATGTAATGGAATGTTGTGGAAACAATAGAATAATGGGGATTGAATGGAGGGTGAGAAAATTGAAAGGAATTTAATGAATTGAAATGGAATCTTATGCAATGGAATGAGATAAAATGTTTTCAATTAAATGGGATGTTGTGTAATCAAATGGAATGTTATGGTATGAAGGGGATTGTTGATTATTCAAAAAGCACTTTAATGAATGGAATATAATGTTAGGTTACAGAATGGGAAAAATATGTTTGGCTGGAAACAAATGATATGGAATGGAATTGTATGTTGTGGAATTGAATGGAATGTTAAGGAATGTAATGGAATGCTGTGGTATGCAATGGAAAGTAGTGGAAACGAATAGAGCATTGGGGAAAGTAACGGAAGTTTAAGGAGTGGAATGGAACTTTGTGGATTGCAATGGTATAGTATGCAGTAAAGGAAAAAGAGTATTTCAAACGGAATGGAATGTTGTGTAATCGAACAGAATGTTATGGTATGAAGGGGAATGTTGAATAATAGAACAGAATTTCAATGAATGGAATGGAATGTTATGTAACAGAAGGGGAATAATGTGATAAAATTAATCAAATATTATGGAATGGAATGGGATGCTGTGGAACTGAATGGAATGTTCTGGAATGGAAGGTAATGCGGTGGAATGCAATGGAATGTTGTGGAAAGAACAGAATGTTGCAGAAAGAAATGGATGGTTAAGGAATGGAAAGGAATTTTTTGGATTGGAATGGAATCTTATGCAAAAGAATGAAATAAATTGTTTGAATTGGAAAGGAATGTTGTGAAGTCGAATGAGATTTTAGGCTATGAGGTGGAATGTTGATTAATAGAACCAAATTTAACGAATGGAATGGAATGTTACAGAACGCAACAGGAATAATGTGTTGGAATGGAATCGAATGTTATGGAATGGAATGGAGTGGAATGCTGTTGAATGCAATGGAATGTTGCAGAATGGAATAGAATGTTGGGGAAAGGAATGATATTTTATGGTATGGAATGGAAGTTTGTGGATTGGAATGGAATCTTACGCAATAGATTGAAATAGAATTTTTGAAATAGAATGGAATGGTGTGTAATCGAATGGAATGTAATTGGATGAAGTGGAATGTTGCCTGACAGAAAAGAATTATAATGAATGGAACGGAATGTTAGGTAACAAAATGAGAATAATGTTTTGGTATGGAATTGAATGTTATGGAATGGAATGGAATATTGTGGGATTGAATGGAATGCTATGGACAAGAATGGAATGCTGTGGAATGTAATGGAATGTTGTGGAAAGCAATAGAAACATGGGGAATGAATGGAGGGTGAAAAAATTGAAAGCAATTTTATGAATTGAAATGGAATCTTATGCAATGGAATGAGATACAATGTTTTCAGTTAAATAGGATGTTGTGTAATCAGATGGAATGTTATGGTATGAAGTGGAATGTTGATTAATAGAACCGAATTTCAAGGAATGGAATGGAATGTTATGCATCAGAATGGGAATAATGTGTTTGAATGAAATCAATGTTATGCAATTGGATTGAATGTTGTGGAATTGAATGGAACCTTAACGAATGGAATGGAATGCGGTAGAATTCAATGGCATGTTGTGGAAAGGAATACAATGTTCGGGAAAAAAATGGGAGGTTAAGGAATGGAATGGAATTTTGTGGACTGAAATTTAATCTTATGCAACAGAAAGAAATAGAATAATTGACATGGAATGGAATGTTGTGTAATCAAATAGAATGTTATGCTATGAAGGGGAATGTAGATTAATAGAATCGAATTTTAATGAATGGTATTGAATGCTTTGTAACAGAATTGGAATAAAGTGTTGGAATGGAATAGATTGTTATGGAAGGGAATGGAATGCTGTGGATTGCAATGGAATGTAGTGGAAAGGAAGAGAACTTTGGGGAAAGCTTGGAAGGTAAAGGAATAGAATGGAATTTTGTGGATTGGAACGGATTGTAATGCAAAAGAATGAAATAGAATGAATTGGAAAGGAATGTTGTGTAATAGAATGGAAAGTAATGCTATGAAGGCGAAATTTGATGAATAGAACCGAAATTTAATGAATGGTATCCATGTTTTGTAGCAGAACGGGAATAATGTGTTGGGAATGAATTGTATGGAAAGTAAAGGAATGGAATGTTGTGGAATTGAATGGAATGTTGGGAAAGGAATGGAAGTTTAAGGAACGGAATGGAATTTTTTGGATTGGAATGGAATCTTATGTAACAGAATGAAATAGATTGAATTGGAAAGGAATGTTGAGTAATCGAAAGGAATGTTATGGTATGAAGTGGAATGTTCATTAAGAGGACAAAATGTTAATGAATGGAATGGAATGTTATGCAACAGAACGGGAATAATGTGTTGGAATGGAGTCGAAGGTTATGGAATGGAATTGAAATTTTGGAATGCAATGGAAGTTATGGAATGGAAAGGAATGTTGTGGAATGCAATGGAATTTTGGGGAAGGGAAAGATATGTTAAGGAATGGAATGGAGTTTTTTCGATTGGAATGGAGTCTCATGCAGTAGAATGAATTGAATAGAACGTTGTTTATTCGAATGGAATGTTATGGTACGAAGGGGAATGTTGATCAATAGAACAGAATTTTTATGAATGGTATTGATTGTTTTCTAACTGAATAGGAATAATGTGTTGCAATGGAATGGAATGTTATGGAATGGAATGCTATGGAATGGAACAGAATGTGGCGTAATTGAATGTAATATTATGGAATGGAATACAATGCTGTGCATTGCAATGGAATGTTGTGGAAAGGAATACAATGTCGGGGAAAGAATGGAACGTTGAGGAATAGAATGGAATTTTGGGGATTGGAATGAAATCTTATAAAATAGAATGAAGTAAAATATTTGAAATGGAATGAAATGTTGTGTAATCAAATGGAATGTTGTGGTATGAAGGGGATTGTAGATTAGTAGGAGAGAATTTTAATGAATGGAATGGAATGTTAGGTTACAGAACGGGAATAATGTGTTTGGCTGGGAACAAATGTTACGGAATGAAATTGAATGTTGTGGGATTGAATTGAATGTTAAGGAATGGAATGGAATGGAATGGAATGTAGTGGAAAGTAATAGAGCATTGGGGAAAGGAATCGAAGTTTAAGGAGTGGAAAGGAACTTTGAAGATTGCAATGGAATAGTATGCAGTAGAAGGAAAAAGAGTGTTTCAAATTTAATGGAATGTTGTGTAATCGAATGAAATATTATGGTATGAAGGGGAACGCTGATTAATAGAACAGAATATTAATGAATGGAATGGAATGTTATGTAACAGAACGGGAATAATGTGTTGGAAGTGAATCAAATATTATGGAATGGAATGGAATGTTGTGGAACTGTATGGAATGTTCTGGAATGGAAGGGAATTCAGTGGAATGCAATGGACTGTTGTGGAAAGGAAGAGAATGTTGGGGAAAGGAATGGAAGGTTAAGGAATGGAAAATAATTTTTTGGATTATAATGGAATCTTATGCAACAGAATGAAATAAAATGTTTGAATTCGAAAGCAATGTTGTGTAATCGAATGGAATTTTGGGCTATGAGGTGGAATGTTCATTAGTAGAACCCAATTTCACGAATGGAATGGAATGTTACAGAACACAACGGGAATAACGTATTGGAATGGAATCCAATGTTGTGGAATGGAATGGAGTGGAATGCTGTGGAATGCAATGGAATGTTGCATAATGTAATAGAATTTTGGGGAAAGGAATGATATGTTAAGGAATGGAATGGAAGTTTATTGATTGGAATGGAATGTTACGCAATAGATTGAAATAGAATTTTTGAAATAGAATGGAATGGTGTGTAATCGAATGGAATGTAATTGGATGAAGTGGAATGTTGACTGACAGAAAAGAATTATAATGAATGGAATGGAATGTTATGTAACAGAATGAGAATAATGTTTTGGTATGGGGTTGAATGTTATGGAATGGAATGGAATATTGTGGAATTGAATGGAATGCTATGGACAAGAATGGAATGCTGTGGAATGTAATGGAATGTTGTGGAAACAATAGAATAATGGGGATTGAATGGAGGGTGAGAAAATTGAAAGGAATTTAATGAATTGAAATGGAATCTTATGCAATGGAATGAGATAAAATGTTTTCAATTAAATGGGATGTTGTGTAATCAAATGGAATGTTATGGTATGAAGGGGATTGTTGATTATTCAAAAAGCACTTTAATGAATGGAATATAATGTTAGGTTACAGAATGGGAAAAATATGTTTGGCTGGAAACAAATGATATGGAATGGAATTGTATGTTGTGGAATTGAATGGAATGTTAAGGAATGTAATGGAATGCTGTGGTATGCAATGGAAAGTAGTGGAAACGAATAGAGCATTGGGGAAAGTAACGGAAGTTTAAGGAGTGGAATGGAACTTTGTGGATTGCAATGGTATAGTATGCAGTAAAGGAAAAAGAGTATTTCAAACGGAATGGAATGTTGTGTAATCGAACAGAATGTTATGGTATGAAGGGGAATGTTGAATAATAGAACAGAATTTCAATGAATGGAATGGAATGTTATGTAACAGAAGGGGAATAATGTGATAAAATTAATCAAATATTATGGAATGGAATGGGATGCTGTGGAACTGAATGGAATGTTCTGGAATGGAAGGTAATGCGGTGGAATGCAATGGAATGTTGTGGAAAGAACAGAATGTTGCAGAAAGAAATGGATGGTTAAGGAATGGAAAGGAATTTTTTGGATTGGAATGGAATCTTATGCAAAAGAATGAAATAAATTGTTTGAATTGGAAAGGAATGTTGTGAAGTCGAATGAGATTTTAGGCTAAGAGGTAGAATGTTGATTAATAGAACCAAATTTAACGAATGGAATGGAATGTTACAGAACGCAACAGGAATAATGTGTTGGAATGGAATCGAATGTTATGGAATGGAATGGAGTGGAATGCTGTTGAATGCAATGGAATGTTGCAGAATGGAATAGAATGTTGGGGAAAGGAATGATATTTTATGGTATGGAATGGAAGTTTGTGGATTGGAATGGAATCTTACGCAATAGATTGAAATAGAATTTTTGAAATAGAATGGAATGGTGTGTAATCGAATGGAATGTAATTGGATGAAGTGGAATGTTGCCTGACAGAAAAGAATTATAATGAATGGAACGGAATGTTAGGTAACAAAATGAGAATAATGTTTTGGTATGGAATTGAATGTTATGGAATGGAATGGAATATTGTGGGATTGAATGGAATGCTATGGACAAGAATGGAATGCTGTGGAATGTAATGGAATGTTGTGGAAAGCAATAGAAACATGGGGAATGAATGGAGGGTGAAAAAATTGAAAGCAATTTTATGAATTGAAATGGAATCTTATGCAATGGAATGAGATACAATGTTTTCAGTTAAATAGGATGTTGTGTAATCAGATGGAATGTTATGGTATGAAGTGAAATGTTGATTAATAGAACCGAATTCCAAGGAATGGAATGGAATGTTATGCATCAGAATGGGAATAATGTGTTTGAATGAAATCAATGTTATGCAATTGGATTGAATGTTGTGGAATTGAATGGAACCTTAACGAATGGAATGGAATGCGGTAGAATTCAATGGCATGTTGTGGAAAGGAATACAATGTTCGGGAAAAAAATGGGAGGTTAAGGAATGGAATGGAATTTTGTGGACTGAAATTTAATCTTATGCAACAGAAAGAAATAGAATAATTGACATGGAATGGAATGTTGTGTAATCAAATAGAATGTTATGCTATGAAGGGGAATGTAGATTAATAGAATCGAATTTTAATGAATGGTATTGAATGCTTTGTAACAGAATTGGAATAAAGTGTTGGAATGGAATAGATTGTTATGGAAGGGAATGGAATGCTGTGGATTGCAATGGAATGTAGTGGAAAGGAAGAGAACTTTGGGGAAAGCTTGGAAGGTAAAGGAATAGAATGGAATTTTGTGGATTGGAACGGATTGTTATGCAAAAGAATGAAATAGAATGAATTGGAAAGGAATGTTGTGTAATAGAATGGAAAGTAATGCTATGAAGGCGAAATTTGATGAATAGAACGAAATTTAATGAATGGTATCCATGTTTTGTAGCAGAACGGGAATAATGTGTTGGGAATGAATTGTATGGAAAGTAAAGGAATGGAATGTTGTGGAATTGAATGGAATGTTGGGAAAGGAATGGAAGTTTAAGGAACGGAATGGAATTTTTTGGATTGGAATGGAATCTTATGTAACAGAATGAAATAGATTGAATTGGAAAGGAATGTTGAGTAATCGAAAGGAATGTTATGGTATGAAGTGGAATGTTCATTAAGAGGACAAAATGTTAATGAATGGAATGGAATGTTATGCAACAGAACGGGAATAATGTGTTGGAATGGAGTCGAAGGTTATGGAATGGAATTGAAATTTTGGAATGCAATGGAAGTTATGGAATGGAAAGGAATGTTGTGGAATGCAATGGAATTTTGGGGAAGGGAAAGATATGTTAAGGAATGGAATGGAGTTTTTTCGATTGGAATGGAGTCTCATGCAGTAGAATGAATTGAATAGAACGTTGTTTATTCGAATGGAATGTTATGGTACGAAGGGGAATGTTGATCAATAGAACAGAATTTTTATGAATGGTATTGATTGTTTTCTAACTGAATAGGAATAATGTGTTGCAATGGAATGGAATGTTATGGAATGGAATGCTATGGAATGGAACAGAATGTGGCGTAATTGAATGTAATATTATGGAATGGAATACAATGCTGTGCATTGCAATGGAATGTTGTGGAAAGGAATACAATGTCGGGGAAAGAATGGAACGTTGAGGAATAGAATGGAATTTTGGGGATTGGAATGAAATCTTATAAAATAGAATGAAGTAAAATATTTGAAATGGAATGAAATGTTGTGTAATCAAATGGAATGTTGTGGTATGAAGGGGATTGTAGATTAGTAGGAGAGAATTTTAATGAATGGAATGGAATGTTAGGTTACAGAACGGGAATAATGTGTTTGGCTGGGAACAAATGTTACGGAATGAAATTGAATGTTGTGGGATTGAATTGAATGTTAAGGAATGGAATGGAATGGAATGGAATGTAGTGGAAAGTAATAGAGCATTGGGGAAAGGAATCGAAGTTTAAGGAGTGGAAAGGAACTTTGAAGATTGCAATGGAATAGTATGCAGTAGAAGGAAAAAGAGTGTTTCAAATTTAATGGAATGTTGTGTAATCGAATGAAATATTATGGTATGAAGGGGAACGCTGATTAATAGAACAGAATATTAATGAATGGAATGGAATGTTATGTAACAGAACGGGAATAATGTGTTGGAAGTGAATCAAATATTATGGAATGGAATGGAATGTTGTGGAACTGTATGGAATGTTCTGGAATGGAAGGGAATTCAGTGGAATGCAATGGACTGTTGTGGAAAGGAAGAGAATGTTGGGGAAAGGAATGGAAGGTTAAGGAATGGAAAATAATTTTTTGGATTATAATGGAATCTTATGCAACAGAATGAAATAAAATGTTTGAATTCGAAAGCAATGTTGTGTAATCGAATGGAATTTTGGGCTATGAGGTGGAATGTTCATTAGTAGAACCCAATTTCACGAATGGAATGGAATGTTACAGAACACAACGGGAATAACGTATTGGAATGGAATCCAATGTTGTGGAATGGAATGGAGTGGAATGCTGTGGAATGCAATGGAATGTTGCATAATGTAATAGAATTTTGGGGAAAGGAATGATATGTTAAGGAATGGAATGGAAGTTTATTGATTGGAATGGAATGTTACGCAATAGATTGAAATAGAATTTTTGAAATAGAATGGAATGGTGTGTAATCGAATGGAATGTAATTGGATGAAGTGGAATGTTGACTGACAGAAAAGAATTATAATGAATGGAATGGAATGTTATGTAACAGAATGAGAATAATGTTTTGGTATGGGGTTGAATGTTATGGAATGGAATGGAATATTGTGGAATTGAATGGAATGCTATGGACAAGAATGGAATGCTGTGGAATGTAATGGAATGTTGTGGAAACAATAGAATAATGGGGATTGAATGGAGGGTGAGAAAATTGAAAGGAATTTAATGAATTGAAATGGAATCTTATGCAATGGAATGAGATAAAATGTTTTCAATTAAATGGGATGTTGTGTAATCAAATGGAATGTTATGGTATGAAGGGGATTGTTGATTATTCAAAAAGCACTTTAATGAATGGAATATAATGTTAGGTTACAGAATGGGAAAAATATGTTTGGCTGGAAACAAATGATATGGAATGGAATTGTATGTTGTGGAATTGAATGGAATGTTAAGGAATGTAATGGAATGCTGTGGTATGCAATGGAAAGTAGTGGAAACGAATAGAGCATTGGGGAAAGTAACGGAAGTTTAAGGAGTGGAATGGAACTTTGTGGATTGCAATGGTATAGTATGCAGTAAAGGAAAAAGAGTATTTCAAACGGAATGGAATGTTGTGTAATCGAACAGAATGTTATGGTATGAAGGGGAATGTTGAATAATAGAACAGAATTTCAATGAATGGAATGGAATGTTATGTAACAGAAGGGGAATAATGTGATAAAATTAATCAAATATTATGGAATGGAATGGGATGCTGTGGAACTGAATGGAATGTTCTGGAATGGAAGGTAATGCGGTGGAATGCAATGGAATGTTGTGGAAAGAACAGAATGTTGCAGAAAGAAATGGATGGTTAAGGAATGGAAAGGAATTTTTTGGATTGGAATGGAATCTTATGCAAAAGAATGAAATAAATTGTTTGAATTGGAAAGGAATGTTGTGAAGTCGAATGAGATTTTAGGCTAAGAGGTAGAATGTTGATTAATAGAACCAAATTTAACGAATGGAATGGAATGTTACAGAACGCAACAGGAATAATGTGTTGGAATGGAATCGAATGTTATGGAATGGAATGGAGTGGAATGCTGTTGAATGCAATGGAATGTTGCAGAATGGAATAGAATGTTGGGGAAAGGAATGATATTTTATGGTATGGAATGGAAGTTTGTGGATTGGAATGGAATCTTACGCAATAGATTGAAATAGAATTTTTGAAATAGAATGGAATGGTGTGTAATCGAATGGAATGTAATTGGATGAAGTGGAATGTTGCCTGACAGAAAAGAATTATAATGAATGGAACGGAATGTTAGGTAACAAAATGAGAATAATGTTTTGGTATGGAATTGAATGTTATGGAATGGAATGGAATATTGTGGGATTGAATGGAATGTTATGGACAAGAATGGAATGCTGCGGAATGTAATGGAATGTTGTGGAAAGCAATAGAAACATGGGGAATGAATGGAGGGTGAAAAAATTGAAAGCAATTTTATGAATTGAAATGGAATCTTATGCAATGGAATGAGATACAATGTTTTCAGTTAAATAGGATGTTGTGTAATCAGATGGAATGTTATGGTATGAAGTGAAATGTTGATTAATAGAACCGAATTCCAAGGAATGGAATGGAATGTTATGCATCAGAATGGGAATAATGTGTTTGAATGAAATCAATGTTATGCAATTGGATTGAATGTTGTGGAATTGAATGGAACCTTAACGAATGGAATGGAATGCGGTAGAATTCAATGGCATGTTGTGGAAAGGAATACAATGTTCGTGAAAAAAATGGGAGGTTAAGGAATGGAATGGAATTTTGTGGACTG